>MU826852.1:0-215000 GCA_029204205.1 Desmophyllum pertusum
CCCTCATTTTCTCATGGACAGTCGAGTGGAGGAGGCACGCGAGCGCGCGCGAAAATCACCTCGAGGAACGAACACCGCGTAACGCGTCGCGTCTCGTCGTAGGAGGTGATCGGCGTGACTTGGCTGGCTAATGTTACGATTTCACCTGCAAGAGAAAAATTCAGTAGACAGACTGATCCTTACGGCAAGGAGAAAAAGTCTCGTAAACGAGAAATAATACAATACACTGTTGAATACTAGATACGAACCACACAGAACCTCGCGAATGCGGGTGGGGTCGGGGTAGAGTTTTTAGTTCAGTGCTGACAGTCTGTGTGGACTGTATACATTTTCTCTTGTTGGTGAAATTGTTTTCAGATGGTTTGGTATGTGGTTGGGTGTCCCCTTTCTTTCTTGATTTGCCACTGAAATTTTGCCTTGATTTCTTAATCTCTTTATTTCTGTATTTCTACATGACCACGCTACAAGCTTATAGCTAAGCTTGCAGCTTTGGAATTTTTTGATCGTGGTTAAATAAGGTTGTATGCATGAATCTCTTAACACGTGTGGCCCTTGAGTTTCGCGCTCGAGTCCGGACTTCGTTTCCCGAGCAGCGGCTGTTAATCAGCCTAAACTGATTGTGGATGTACGTTTTTTGGAACAGAACTTTTTTGTATTAACACGGAAGCTTTCTAATTAATGATCCTCAGAATACTGAAAACAACATCCTTTCACCCTTAGAAAATATTCTGGCGAATTCCCACTTTCCAATTTTGGTCTGGGTGTGCCGGTTTTTACTTCATTTTTTTTTAACTGATTCCAGCCAGTAGGTATTTGGGCAAGTCATGAAACTGCACTAAACGAATCAGTATACAGTGTAGTGAAATTATAACTAGAGAGGCCGATCAGAAGGAATTTGCGTCTCTCACTGCATGGTTGGGGTTAGATTTAAAATTTTTACGTGCATTTCTAATTCGTAGAGACTTATTTATTATCGACGATTTTTCTGAGATTTGACAGTCGAATTGTTTTTTGTTGGAGGAGAAGGAGGGAGAAGGTGATCGTTCAAACCATTATTTTGTTATGTTTTGCTAGATTCGTAAACTCTGAAATAGGATCACTGAACTCTCAGTCAAAGTATTAAAAAACATTTATTACAATAATCTCAACCAACGGGGGACAGTTTTTTGTCCACATCAATACATCATCCTTGTTTTTAAAAGTAAGAATATTACAAGATTACTAATGTGATAATACCTAAACATTTGTATACGCTAACTCGTACTCTGAGTATAATTTATAAACACTACATTAATTCGATGTACGAGGTAAGACGCTTAACCCTATTCAGACCGGCTGTTTTTTTTGTCTTTTGCGAATCGTGGAGGTTTCCGTCCCCTTCCCTGTAACTCTCCACAAGTAGTCATGCACTACAATGAAACGTGGAGGTAATATTGTATTAGTGGGCTTAAAAATTATCAAAAGCAATAATACGATGCTAAAATGTTCTGCAAAAAAGTTAAAAAAATTTCATTAAAAAACGACCAGGTCATCCCAAATTTGGAAAATTGCCTAAAAAAATGGTTGCCATGGAAACATCAGTTTGACGTGAACTGTGGGGCGATTTTCCCCGGCTCCGGTCATGAATTGGTTACAGTATGTGAATTATGATATATTTTTGCCATTGAATAGAGAAATCAAATTATAACACAAGATCATTTTCCAATGTTTCACAAACCCCTGCTAGTGACGTACTAATCATAAGAGATATTTAATGAAATATAAAGGCATATGATATGGAACAGAATTACCAAAATCTTCAAGGATTAATTGTTTCACTTATTCAAGAAAAAACTTAATTGGGGGTTTGCTCATAAAAAAGTATATCATTATACATTATACATTTGATACGATATAATTGAAACAGACAACATACATACAAGGAATGTATGTTAAAAAAACCCTAATATAATTTTATATATCCATAGCCATGTTTCATATACACCCTTTTATGAGTGTTAGTAAGTCTGACAGGGCGCTCTCCGCAGCCTAAATGTGTTTGTTGAGAGCTCCCCCCTAAGTTTTTAATCTGCTCCTGTACTGAAGGATAAGGGCGAATAAACTGATTGATTAATCGTTGATTGGTCTTTAAAATATAGACTGAAAGATGCGCGCGCTCTGATTTGGTTAAAAACCATGTTTTATCGAGTATCAAAACATAGAAAGCGTGTTTTAATCGTTTCGCGCTGCGTTTAAAATTCTATATTTTTAAAGCACAGAAACAAAGAGCCTTAAACCATGTATTATATACTGTCATAAACACTCCGGAAATTTGAGAACACTTGAGAAATTTAAGAAACACTTGCGCCTGCGGCCTCGTGTTTTCTAAATTTCTCTCGTGTTCTCAAATTCCCGTCGTGTTTTATAACAGTATAAATACATGGTTTTGGCTTCTTTTATTCTTGTTAAATAAACTGACAGTGAGAACAATAATTTTTCTGAATAAAAGAAACTCAGTTTTTACTTTCATTGTAACGGTTTTAACAGTAAGTCAGATTTACTAATTTTATAACTATATATGATATATATGATATATGATGATGTTAAAAACTCTTCTATGAAACCCTTTTAAATTTAGAGAAATACATTGTATACGGAACATACATAACGATTGATTTCGGTAACACATACCGTGCCATGTTTTTCTCATCAGTCGATTCATGATTGTTTCTGCAATAAATATTTTTTTGTTTTACAATCCGGCGTGTATTTAACTTCTGGCAAAGTCCATTTTATATGTCCAAGGAGCTCGGACCGGCTTGTGATGGCTTGTGGTTCCGATTTTCCTCCGATAGAAACGCTTTTTTTAACACATGTGATTTAAAATGAATGTGAACGTTTGTGAAATGACAGTGTTCTGTGTCCGTCGTGTGGTTGCATCCACTGGCGGAATGGTATCAGGGTTCTTCTGGAAGAAGCGCCTTGCAGGGCCAGTGGACGGCAACACACGTTGTCTGTCCGTGTATACTGGTGCCCGTCTCAGTCGATGCGTCCAGTGAATGTGGTTGTGGTTCGTGATTGTGATTGTGAACGTGGGAGGCATGTGAATGGTGGCTGTGGTGGTGAGGCGTGGTTGACGATGACAGTGACGAGGTGGACGTTGAGGCTGTGGTGGCTGTGGTGGTGATGGTGGTTGACGATGACATTGACGAGGTGGACGTTGAGGCGGTGGTGAATAAGGTCTGGTTGTGGATGTGGGTAATGCGGGTCTTTTCGTGGCAATAAAGTTTTCCACAGCCTCTTTAATTTTCCTATTCATTCTAATTTTTTCCCATCCTTTCCAATTCGCATTTCCATTCCCTTAGGAGCAGCATTGGAATTTTGCAGCTAACAAATACGGCAATTGTGGAGGCTACGGTTGAAATTTGGTAGGAACTATTGCCAAAAAAAATTGCAGATAAGGCGAAAAATGCAAAAGAACATATAATTGCCATATTGCCAGCATAAGGCATATTTCATTAATAACAGGAAAGACTTTGGACTCATCGCAAACAAACCAAAATAGTTCTGTTTGGAATTGTATCGCTTGTACTTTCAGTCCTTTCTCCTTGTCTAATTCTGCAATGCTCTCTTTATTCTTTTGCCACTCTTGAAAAAATTTTCCTTAATCGCTTTGTATTTATTTTGCGCATTTAAATAGCAATGGCGCAAATTTGTTGTAACCAAAGCGACGAAGGTTGCAATAGGAGCTGCAATTTCTGCGTTTAAAATTAATCCGTGATTGTATAACCGAACATTTTAATAACAACTTGACTAGAATATAATGCCAGAAAAAAAGGATAACTGATTAAAAACGAAAAGTGAATAAATGATTCCATATCCCGGTATATAATAAACGCAAAAATTGAACCAAATAAGAAAATAAAAAACATAACAAAGGCAAAAACTTCCCATAGGCTGTTCATTAGCATTTTTCTCATTATTTTGCAGCCCCCCAAAAATACAGGAGAAAATAAGGCGAAGAAACTATACCCAAGAAAGTGGCGCGTAACCTAGAAACAGCAGTAAAAAGAAGGCTGCGGCTATTCCGCTGATTATTGCCGCAATAACATTGAGAAATAAGGCGAGAACAACCCAGACGAAACGTTTGCAACAAGAATTAGGCTCGACCAGGCGGTACTTGTTGCAAATATTTTGGATTTCCATGTACAAAATGATGGGTGTTTAGCCTGAAAAAGACCAAAGGATACCGGCGACTAAATCTCGACAGTCTTTCCAATTTTGAAGCATTATATCTCCAATATAACACGGTACTTAAGACTTTTATTCATTTCTTCGCAGCTCCTTCGGATCCTCCACTTTGAAATGTCGCGGTCTCAAAATCGCTATTATCAGGAAAGGAAAAACTCAATATGATGTGATCCAAAGTACCCAGTTGTTGGAATCAGTCATGTCGAAATAACGAACAATCCTCCGAGAAGAAATGAGTATTTTTTCTTTGCAATTTCGTCAGAAAATTCATCCTTCAGTGTCTGATCTAAAGCTAACTTGATGTAGAAGATAGACGGAATGACACAGTACCATATGATAGCCCACTTAATGTTAAATGTAAATTTTGTTGAATATTCTTCACAAACTCCGCATACTCATGCAAGACAGTCGAAATATTAAATGGACTGCCATCATCCAAGGAATTTCATCTGCTCTTCTTGTCTCTTCATCTTCAAGCCGTCTTTGTCTTATCAGGCGTTTGGCCGTCCGCACCTGGGTCGCCCGCACTTGGCCCGTTTGCCCTTGGTCCATCCATACTTGGCCCTCCGCCCTTGACCGTCTGCACTTGTCCCGTCCGCACTTGGCCCGTCCGCGTGACTTGTCCCGTCCGCACTTGGCCCGTCCGCACCTGGCAAGTTTTGAATTTAGTTCATTTGCGATTCTGTCATCGCCTTTTACAATTGTTGCCGGCTGCCTCACACAAGGTCACTAAGCACAAGCGTTCATTGTCATTCGCATTTATGTTTTCTTGTGTTACTGTTTCCAGCACATCACTAGACGTGGGAATTGGTATGTAGCCTTTTTGCTCCTTTTTTCTTTCCCTTTCTTCTTGCTGTTGTCTATGTTTTGCTTTGTTTTGTCTTTGCTTTTTCTCTGCTTCCGCTTGTCGTTGCTTTTTTTACTTCTTTCGCTTGTTGTTGCTCTTTTTCCTCTTCCGCTTGTTGTTGTTCCTTTTCACACTCATTTCGAAGGTTAAAAATGAAATTTGGCAACAGAAGAAGAGGGCCGGACTACATATCCCCACAACCACTGCTAAAACGTTCATTACTGCATTAATGCCTTTAACCAGTTATTTCTTTGAATGCCAAGTTCGCATTGAATCAAATTAAGCCCACCTTGCTTGACCACCTTACAGCAGCGGAACTCAACATTGCCTTCCCAAATTCCTTTTTCGAAAAAAGTCCGTCAGTGGCGTTCTTGTCGATCTCTGCAACACAAACAACATCCTCGCTTGGATGTATACCAGAGCCATCTCTAGTGGTCACATTGCCTAAAAGCGCACGAGCAACAACACAATCCGTGTATGATGAGTTCAAGCTGCGAGGCATCCTTTCGGTTCATCTTCTAACTGCACGTCCATTCTGCTCACTTGACGTTTCAGAAGACCCAGGGATAAAATATCGTAGTCGTACGACAAAGATAACATAAGTTCGCTGATTGTTGCAGCCCAGACCCATCTCTCTGGAAGGAACTCGTTTTGTGACTGCAGAGGATGGTAGCTTTCGTTACTGATATCCAGATTCAAATAGATCATTCTCACCTTTCTCAGAAGCCTTTATGGATTGAAATTCAGATGCTACATCTTCTCTTAACTGGCAGAAGCTTGCACTGAACCTCGAGCTCGCTGCAGTTTTGTTTAGGCAGCACAAGATGCCAAAAGGTAAAGAACTGTTACCGAAATAGCCTTGAGCGCCATGTCTGAGTTCTGCTATGCAGACGGTAATGAGAATCTTGGCGGGATTTTTTCTGTTCAAGTATCTGAATTATGATACCGTCAGGTCAAAGATAACCGAAGCTGAATGGCTGTCGTTGTTTATTGTTTTTCCCTCAAATTTCATGTGACGAGTCCAGAGGTTATATGTGCTCCGGGGGGGGGGGGGGGGTGGGGGGGTGGGGGGGGGTAGGGGGGGAGGGGGGGGGGGGGGGGGGGTGGGGGGGTGGGGGGGGTGGGGGGGGGAGGGGGGGTGGGGGGGGGGACTCTCATATGAAAGTGCAGTGACGGGGATGTCGTCGGAAATATTCAAATTACACTCCCTAAAAGTGAACCAATCTGCGCGTGGCTCAAGCCTTTTTTGATCCCTAAAAGATACCATTATACACAGTATGACGTGTTTTTTAAATTATTTCTTCGCGTGCATCCCTAAAAAAAATACCTTGATGTCTAAAAATATCGCCGTTCCGTCCTGAACACTCTAAAAGGGACGACAGAGCATCCCGTTCACTCGTATGGAAGCCCCTCCCGGGTATGTGCTGTGTGCAACAATTATATACCATACGTCGCGGGGCAGTGGTATATCGTACATCAATCAAGAGAACACATATGCTCCAGATCGAGGATAAATGTAAAGGAAATTTAAAACTTTTAACCTGATAACTGATTTATTGGTGTTATCTCGCAAAATATACCACTTCACTAGAAATGTCCATTATTTCAGTGTTAAGAATACCGTATACCCACTGCCCGCCCCCCCCCCCCCCCCCCCCCCCCCCCCGCCCCGTATTATCCCTGGCTACCCTGTATGAGTAGATAGGAAACTTTTATTTTTAGCGATATCACGAGGCTGATGAAAAAACAAAGCTGGCTGACCTCGGACGGCTGTTTTCGGGATTCAGTTCACTAAATAAACCTACTATGTTTGCAGTAACAGGAATAAATAGAACTTGCTGCTTGCGGAATGCTCCAAATTAAACGGCTTTATAGTTCATCCCAGGGTATCTGATCAGAACTTGCAACCTCAGGCTTTTCAGATTTCTGAGCTTTTTAAAATGCAAATGAGAATCTATCTGGGGGTGTGGTGCATGCATGATAATCACTCACTGAGTGACTGCTAAAAAAATAAATCGGTGACAGACGGCGGATAAACATCTTCAGTAGCTTCAAACAAGACTTTCCAACGCAATCAATCAGAATATCAGTATTAGTGTAGAGTTCTTCGACCTACAACTAATGACTTTAGCTAATCTGAACGAGTTCCAACTAGAGTTCAATCGCGTTCCTAGAGTTTTCCATGTCTTCCATGAACCCAACGAAAACGCACACCAATGCGAGTCCTTTTAAGAACGTGATCACGTGATATAAATATGCCTCAATGTTCACTGAGGGGGGTCCCCTGGATCCGCACATAGAGTGACTGGAGTCCAAAAGAAGCATAGCTTGCCAGATGACCCCACTACCTTTCGCTTCCTTCCTTCGTATGATAAAAAACGTTCACAAAACAAAACGGTGAAATATGAGTGGACACAACGCCCCGTGACGGCCCTTCTGCCAAACCATCGATTTCTTGACGCCCGCCAGACCCTTCCACGGTTTTTTTTTAACTTTTGATATTTTCCAGCATGTTTCCAGTTTATATATAGCAAAAATCTATCGAGACTGCTGGAAAGAGCACCTTGAAATTAGTAACATGGCCAAGCAAGAGTCTCTTGGGCCAAGTTTGAGAGTGATATCTTGCAAAATAGCGAAAACATGGTTCTACAAAGCCTGGAATTGTACAGATTTGTATGCCCCAAAAATTTTGCGACCTTGCGATTTTACAAGAGATTAATATAAAATTAATTAATATAAAATTTGGCCAATTTACTAATTTTAAGTTGTGCTCCGAGTTCCAAGCAGTGTCGATAGATTTTTGCTAACTGGCCAATATCAAAAGTTGAAAAAAAAAAACTGTGGAAGGCATAATCAGAGGCCTGCGAGCGCAGAAACTCGACTCGAGCCGGAAATACGTCTGCGCTCGCATGGCTGTACGCCAATCTCGTGCCCAGAAGTCAACGGTCTCCTCGGTCAGCGGGTCGTCGCCAGGTTAGACTCTGGGGGAATGGAATTTTGAATACCAGAAATCTGGTGTAACAGCCATTGTTTGTTACACGAGACAGCCAATCAAAAAATTCGATATTTATTCCATTCCCCCAGAGTCTAACCTGGCGACGACCCGCTGACCGAGGAGACCGTTGACTCTGGGTACGAGATTGGCTGTACGCATGAGGACTCATTCTCGACCCCAGAGCCTTCGCGTTTTTTTTGACTTTTTTGTCTGCGCAAGACGCAAAAGAGAAGAGCTCTGCGGTCGAGAATGATGAAGGTACGAGATCGATTTTATATATAACCCTCCCCTCCCCAAGTAAAAAAAAATGCCTCTATTGCCTGGTTTACCAAGGCATCCCTCACAGCTTGGCAATGGCTTCCCGTCGGCATAGCAGAAGTGATCTAGAAAAATGTTTTGATGATTAATCTGTTTGCTTGTCAAATGAAATGAAATTGCTGATGGCGGAGGAAAACAATTTTAGCTATTTTAGTTGCAATATGGCTTGGAGGAATGATCTATTTTCTAGCGCCCTTGACCGGATCAAGGGAAGATAGGCGATCTGAAAACTTTGATAATCTGGGCTTTGGTGATGAAGAAGATTCACACGAAAGACGGTTTGAACAGAATGGAAACAATGGAGGCACTTACGATGACAATGTAAGCTTAATCAGATTATTGTACTCTAACTTGTTGTGTTATAAATAGACGTCTGCGTTCATTTATAATTATGTAGAATTAAAAAAGCTAGTAAACTTTAGTTGAATATGTATCCAAAAGACGATCAATCCCCCAACCCCCCTCCCCCTTCCTGGCATTTGACTTTTTTGAAGACATGTCTGATCAAATTGCATGATCCGGGCATGATCCGGCCTCCGTGGATTGACAGGCCTCTAAGGGACCTTCAAAGCAGCTCTTAAAGCGCATTTTATTAATCTAGCGTAATTATATGATTTTTAATGTTTGAGCACTTGCACCAGAGCACGCTTATTAAAGTTATAGCGATGTTTCTCGTTACGTCACCTATTGTTATTAATGTAGCCAACCAGAGAACTATTGCTGTTGAAACAAAGAGTTCTTTGTTTAATGGTTGGCAAATTTGACGTAATGTTGATCAACAGTGAACACTCCTATATGATCATCTTACCATATTTTATTCAGCATCTGTATTAGCACGATTAATTTAACATGATATATTGCACTCGCACTAGCACCACACATCTGCAGTGATGGGCTAGCCCTTTGTGATTAACAATTTTATTTAGATAGATTTAGATCACGCTTGGAATTGACTGATATTATTGGTCAGTTATTTTAATTTATTAATCAAGACTATAATAAATCCTCAAATCTGATTGGTTATCAGTAGGCCCATTTGAGGACAATATAGGACAGTTTACGCGTCATGCCTCTAACTGGACAGCGTAATTGGACAGTACACGTCATTTGCTCGTGCTGTACAGTTAAATGCACTTGAATGGGTTCCTTTGCCCGTGCATCTTGGTCAAAAACAAACTCAATATTGTTATGTTTTCATCCACCAAATTTTCTTTGAATTTTGTCATAGCTACATTTGTATGATTAATATTGGTAACAGGCCTTTGTGTAGTCCAATTCTCTCTACAGGTAATCATACTGTGATTAACAAATTGGACTCCCGCTACATGGTCATCCAATTTTGTTAAATCACTCCTATGATACAGATCAAATTGAACTCAACTCAGTCCTATACATGTATTATCATTATTTATTATTGGAAAGACTCATACAAGGACATTCTCGTCCCCAGAGGCCACGGTCCTTTTGGGTCAGCAACCAAGAATCGAGACCTCGGCAGGTTTCAACACCGGAAGTCCATGAATCTCGGACTTCCCGTGTCAGATTTGACGGGAAGATTTCCGGCCAGAGGTCTCGATTCTTGGTGGTGACCAAAAGGATCGTGGCCTCTGGGGACAAGAATGCATACAAGAGGGTCCTGTATGAGAACTGGATTTGCCTAGACTTCTTTCACTGGGAAAGTGTGAAATGGGGTTTGCACAAGAATTATGCTGGGAGACTGGGATTTGGGTTAAAATTGGGCTTGGAAAATGGGAAAGGGCCCTCGTACAAATATTTTACATTGATTCATACTCAGCAATCTGATTTGGTCTTAGAATGAATTACCAATAGCAGGAATAAGAGGGAATCCAGATGAAATAGACAACCGTAGGATAGAAGATTTTGACGTTCAAAGCTATTTAGCCGTCACCAGGGTGAAGAAAGGAGATGATGCATATGCTAGCAATGCTTACAATCAAGAAGCCAGTGATAATGCCGCCTTTGATAGGGACATCCCAGATGTACGAGCTTCACAGTAAGTGGAAATTTAACGTTAAAGATGATTTTAATACAGGCCATACTGGCTGTAATGTTTACATGAGTCTCATACGAAGGAATGTTTACTAGCCAAAATAAAAATTCCGGGACAAACTTACCTTTTTCTTCATTATTGATGGCAGATATCCTTTCCAAACAATAATAACGAGTAGAAGAACCTCGATGTTATCCCAAACCAATGTTTCAGCTCATCGAGCATTCCAGGACATAATGACCTGTAATGGCGGACTAAAAAACTTCATGTTGACTATCACTGAAGTGTAACATATCAACAAATTCAAAACAAAAATGAAAACAAACCCTGAGACTGCACAGTACGGACTGGAAATCATCTTTAAGACTTGTGTGGTTCCAGAAAATATCCATACCCACCCTAAGGAAGGTCATAGGAAATTCCGAGGGGGAGGGGGGGTCTCAAAGCCAAATTTTTTAAATGAAAGTATGAAGCTAAACTGGAAATTCCAGGTGGGAGGCGGGTTCAAACCAAAAAACCTTCCATGAGGGGAGTATGGATATTTTTTGGATTCACATGTTGTTTCTGTACATGTATGTTTGGAAACTTTGAATCTGAAGATTTTTGAGATTGATACCACAGTAGTAGCCTCTCTCCACCCAGGAGTAGAAATGGTAACATGGTACCGACGAACTGTACGTCAAGAGCAACTTGACCAATAAAATGCTGCGGGTGGTGGAGGTTGTGGGGGGGGGGGGTTCACCTGCAATGGACTACCGTCCCATTCAAAGGGGAGTAGCAATTTTCCTAGTTGCTTCATGCTATGAAAACTGGAGTAGTTACAACTCGGTTTTGGGGAGGATAAGATTCCTCAGTGGGTGTCATGTTCTCTCCCCTAGTTTGTCCTTGTCGATTTATCAAATTAATGAAATTCTTCTAGTGTTTCTTCTAGTGTTTTCCGCATACTAAATTTTTACATGGTGCGTTGCTGCAGAGTGTTGTTTTCATCTCGGCCCTCTCCCGCAGATCAGTCCAGCATGGTTAGTTAACTTACATGTAGACTTGTCAGGAACACAAGGCTCCTGCCGGCATAGCTCTGGGGGGCATAAGGTAACACAAGCCTCCCTGCCATATGACAAAGGCACAACACCAAGGGGAGGGTTCGGACTAAACATTAATTTTCTGATGTTTTGCAAGGTGCCGAGAGAGATCATGGCAGACTGATTTACCAACAACAAGTATTATTATTTGTTTCCACAATGAAGGCAGAGCAGCTTTATTACGGACGGTCATAAGGTAGATAGTATGGTGTAAATTTAACCAGTGGTCAAGTAGTACATGTACGTAATATTTTTTTCATTATTTTTATTATTTTGATCTCCATGTGTATTATTAACTCACAGTATGTGTACAGTATAATATACAGTTGATTAGCAGTTTAACTAGCTGAACCAGGTTCAAATGAAGACTGTCTGTATTACATATTGTGTAGGGGGATGTCTGTATGTACTGTAGGTTAATTTTTAGGCAAATGTGTGGGCTTCAGTACAGCTATTTTCCCTCAAAATCTTTTGCTTTTGCGCATCGCTAATTGATGTGATTGATAACGATATTGATTTATCTGTCATACTTGTTCTCTAATATTTTAATTTGCAGTTCCCTCAATAGAAGCCCTTCCAAATTGTTGAAAGAGATAATTCTTGTGGATGATTTTAGTGACAATCGTAAGTTTCATGTGCATATTACATCCAACATGTAAATGTATAGTTATTATACTCGTAGTTGCTCATACTATGGAAATAGGGGTTAATCGCTGGCCCGATAACGCACTAGTCTAGGCTTGTAAAAATACTTCTAATAACTCTGACATATGCAGAACAGAAATACATGTAGTTACTGTACAGTGTGTATAGTTGTTACAGTACTGGTCAGGACTGACCATTCTTTTGTAATTAAACTTTTGAATTCTTTTTTCCGTGACCTTAGCTGATGATGGAAGGATTCTAGAAAAACTCCCTAAAGTCAAAGTTCTTAGAAATGATCAAAGAGAAGGTGAGCACTATCGATACAGTGGAACCCTGTTAATTACGGACACCTACGGGCCAAAAAAGCTGGCTGTAATAACGGGGTGGTCATAATACAAGGTCATTGTCGGTTCATTGTAAATGTACAACAAAGCGACTGAACGAGCACTAAAGGCAGCCTGAACCAATTTACAGGAAGATCCGAAAACAGTGCTTATGAAAACGTACCTGCTCATACGGAGTCATTATGTCAATGTTTGCAATATTCAGTCCATCGCCCAGTTTATGGCCATAATGCGGGGTAAAATTACAAAGAAAATAGGCGCACAGGGATCGCAAATCTGGCCATTGGCCGTATTAATTACAAGGTGGCCGGATTAAAGGGGTTTTTGTACAAGAAATTAAGTGCGATTTCACCGGGCCAAAAAGAGGTGGCCGTAATAATGGGCTGGCTGTATTAATGGGGTGGCCATAATGGGGGTTCCACTGTAATAATAAATTTTATTATTTATTATCTTAGAACTGCTTTCCTAAAATTTAATTAACTTACTGTAATTTTTTATTATTCAGGATTGATGCGTTCACGTGTCAAAGGTGCAGATGACGCTAAAGGAGAAGTGCTAACATTTTTAGACAGTCACTGCGAGTGTAATAAGAACTGGCTAGAGCCACTTCTGGAGAGGATTAAGGAGGTACATGTACAGTACTGCAGGCCATTGTTCTTATTGTTTGAAGCCTTAAGTCATACAATATATCTTAAATTTAATTTAGGGACTACTTAATTTCAAGAGCAAATTAAGAAAATCTCTGAATTATGTATGATTATGATTATGCAACATAATTATTTATAATAAGATCATTGTTGGTCAAGAACATTTTTATCTACATGTAAGAAGAGAGAATCCTTGTGTATATGTACAAATGTACAGTTGTAGATCCCTTTCAGCTGGCAAAAATGCTTTGAAATCGTACAGGATGAGTTCATGATGCATTCTTAAAATTTTTCATTTTTGCATTGTTTTTAGAATCGGAACATGATTGTGAGTCCAATCATTGATGTAATTAACATGGATACATTTGAGTACCTTGGATCATCGTCAGATCTTAGAGGAGGTAAATATATGTTTTTTGTACACTTGTTATCTTAATATTTTTTATAGATTTGTTATAGATTTGTTCTATTCCATTCCATCCCATTCAGCCCATTCCATTCCATCCCAATCCACCCCATTTCATTCCGTTTCATCCCATCCCATCCCATCCCATCCCATCCCATCCCATCCCATCCCATCCCATTCCATTTCATTCCATCCCATTAATCCAATTCCATTCCACAAAACTTCACCTTGAGCATTCTTTTGTAATAGATAGGATCTGAGAGACATTTTTGTATTAAATCCTATTAATAGGATTTGGTTGGAACTTGAACTTCAAGTGGGATTTCTTGCCAGCAAATGTGCTCGCAGAACGATCAGGCCGACCTACAGATCCCATCAGGTACTTGCACTATAATCCTTGTCATACATGTACCTATTGTACAATGTATTAATGTTCAGTAGTATATTATTTGCAACACGTTTGTCATACATGTACTCTCTTCTTTGCAGAACCCCTGTTATTGCTGGAGGATTATTCTCAATTGACAAGAAGTGGTTTGAACGAATTGGCAAATATGACATGGATATGGACATCTGGGGAGGAGAGAATTTAGGTCAGTTTTTTTAAGCCCCCTGTAATTCTTTACATGAACTCTGAAGTTCAAAATCCAAGTACTGTATAACTAAGAGTCCTCTCTCACCATGAATGAAGAAATAAATTGCACCTCGACTGAACATGAAGGGATTGATTGACTTTGCGGCTTTTTTAATATGTGTTGTTGTGCATTTTATTTACTCTGCACAGAAATCTCCTTCAGAGCCTGGCAGTGTGGCGGCAGCATGGAGATAATTCCTTGTTCAAGAGTGGGTCACGTGTTTAGAAACAGACATCCTTATAAGTTTCCCTGAGGCAGTATGAATGTCTTCCAAAGTAAGAAAATTCAACTTTGTCTCAAGTGATGACTGCATGATCAATATTGAATGTAGGATCTTAGTAGACGTTCAATACCTCAAGGTTTAGTTTTTGCGCACAGTGTAAGGGGTATCGCTACATGACTGTACATGTACTTCCTTGTTACTTCCCCTGGATGGATGCTAACTAGTCTATTGCAGGTTTCCCCCCCTTCCCTTGCCCCCACTCCAACCCCCACTGGCATAATTTGTCATGTTACCGAGGTAACAATAAATTTGCAACCTTGTACCCATTTACACACCTGGATGGAAAGAAGGCACTGCGAGAAGTCCAGTGCGGTTATCATTTAGCCATCGTGCATTTCCTTGTAGAAACAGTTGCATGTTTTGCACATGTAAAATGCATGACTGTGCGAAGTACACACACTTGATACATTGGTGGTACTGTACATGTAAAGTAGTTATCAGAGACTTTTATTTTGCTATGGAAATAACAATGTCACACTACATTGTATTTGTGTTGAAGGAACACCAGAAGAGCTGTAGAGGTTTGGATGGACGATTATAAAAAGTTCTACTATGCAGCTGTGCCGTATGCGAAGAACACACCCTTTGGAGAGTGAGTTTTATATATCATGATATATCATGCAGTGCTTTTAAAACTGGTTTGGCCAGTTGAAATATAAAAAAAAACTTAAAAATCTACGTTGTATCGGTCTCTGCTTCTACAGTATATTTTTCACTTGTTAGCCGATTACATGTAGATCACTAGTTGATCCAACATACACCAGCAGGATTGTCGTCCACAGTTGCTTGCTTGAACATTTTGTCTTTTAAAAGTTAGTGATCATATGCATACGTGTACAAAATACAATAATAATTGCATTGTCCAGTCATTTTCATTGAAATTACAATATAAGTGCACATGCATGTACATTGTCATGTACATTGCTGTTTTGGCTGTTGGGCAATAATTAAAAAAAAAATATAATTTTTATTATAATTATTTTCCCCAAACAACAATAAATTATAATAATGAAAATAAAAATATAAACAAAACATTAATAGGCCAAACTTGAGCGAGGTGTTTATAATAAGGCACTTTTCACAGTGCATTGTAGTAGTAATTTAATTCCAATTATAATAATTGTCGTTTTTTTTTCAATTCATTGAAAAAAACCCAAACAATCTGTTTCACGTTTTGCTATTTGAAGATTGACCACCAGAAATTTTAGATTCACATCTGATTGCAGTGATAAAGCAGTACATGTTTTAAAAATAGTATTATGGACATCTTTAAGATCTCTAGTTACTGTATTAATGTTCAGTTTCCTGTCTTTTCAACAGTATTCAAAGCCGACTTGACTTGCGCAGTAAATTAAAGTGCAAGTCCTTCAAGTGGTATGTTCAGAATGTGTACCCTGAGCTTAGGTAAGTACATGCATTTTGTATGTTTTCATTGTCTTGATTTATGCTCTTGACCAAGCAGCTACATGTAGCTGCAGGTTGCTGGATATTGTTACAGTCATAAACTCTTTCTCAATTTCCATCTCCTTAGAGTTCCAGAGGATGACGACACCACAGCATTTGGAGAAGTGAAGCAAGGAAAAGACTGTATGGATACCCTTGGTCACACCGCTGGGGGCACTGTGGGGCTGTTTGAATGCCACGGAGCTGGAGGAAACCAGGTCAGATCATCTAGAACGTTTTAATTAGGTTAATAAAAATAATTATTCTGTTTACAAGTCTAGGTGGCTTTAATATCAGTCCAGCGCTTAACTACGTTTTCCATAGCATGAAGCAACTAGGAGTATTGCAGCAACTCCCCTGGATGGGATGCTAGTCCATCACAGGTTACCCACCAACAATGCACCAGACTACCCAATCATAAAATTTACTGCTGGGTGAAGAGAGGCCAGGGCTCGAACCCAGACGGTCACCGCTTGATCCGGAGTCCAATGCGCTTTAGAACCATTAGGCCACCACACCTCCCATATCTAACTTTTAGTTTGTTTCTTTATACAGTGTAGCCTCCCTAATAAGTCACTTTATTTGATAAAAACACGTCATGTGATAAAAAAAAAATAATTAAGTACAGTAGGCATGCAAGCATTAGGTCAAGCTTGCAGGTCATTATAGAGAGAATTGACTAGTATGTTGTTCTAATATTGACAGTTGTGGAATTTTGTCAAGAACAAGATGCTGAAACATGACACACTTTGTCTGGAAACCACTAGTGAAGAAGTTGGAACCCCAGCTGTGTTACTGGAATGCAATGAAAATAACTCCAATCAGGTAATAATTTGTGGTATATCTTATATACATATATTATTATGTAGCACATAATTGTTTTTATTTTTAAATAATTATTATTTAAAAATAAAAAAAATTAATGAAAAATTAATTGACTATATAATGATTGTTTTCATGAATAGCAGAGGATATTGATGAGCAGTGAAGTAGCAAGGCAAATATATTCCGTGGGTGGGAGGGGGGGGGGGGGGAAGGTACACGTACAGTGTACAGTGCGCCATATATTTTGGGGGTAATTTTTGCCAGTATTTTAATTGGGGCAAGCTCTAAGGCTTTTAATTATTTTGAGCTTTTTTTCCTTTGGGGGTGGGGGGGGGGGGGGGGGGGGGGGGTGTGTTATTATTATTATTATTTTAGAATACATTAAAATATACCAGAAATGAAAAACACATGATATTGTGTACCAGTGTGTGTATTACTAACAGTAGGTGGCAATTTGAGACCATGGATGGTTCAGTGTGAAATTTTTTGGAAGTTTGGATGTTTAAAAATTAAGAGGATTTGTAAGTTAAAGAATTAGCCTAATATTCTCTTGATTGAATTGACATTTTTTTCTTTTATTCTTTCAATAGCACTGGGAGTACGACAAGGGTTCTAACAGGATTAGACATGTTGGCTCTGGTAAATGCCTGGATAGTAAAGATCAGAAGGAGAAAGGACTGATTTTAAATTCTTGTAGTGATACGTTTAGTCAAAGTTGGGCATTCGAGGTGACCCTCTAGCAAATGCGTTTAATTTTGTACAGTTTAGGATACAAATTTTAAAGTTTTGTACATGAAGTACACAACACACGCTTCTATATCTTTTAGTTCATCTTGTAATCAATAATTATTATTAGAATTAGCTAGTAAATATTTTTATAGTTCGTCTGTATCTGATTTTGTATGCAAAATTTAGGTGTCCTATTTAAGAAAATTCAACTGAAGCAAACATTTATTTTGTTTCATATTATACAAATGTATTATGGTTACACATGTCGAAACACAAGTGAAGACTTGAAGAGTGAAAATAATTATTGTCTCATTTCGGGGCACTGATATTAACATGTATAATGAGAGCCTTGGGACGTTGGTGTGCTGACGGTCTTGGCGCTCTCAGGTTGAGCTTGATTTGGACCCGATCCCTGTGGCCCTAAACCAGTTTGGGACCCAGATTAATTGAGCATGTTTGGTTGGATGTACAAATTAGAACAAATTGTCCTTTGTGCAATTAACAATATAAGCTGGACATTGCTTGTCCAATAGGCTACTGAAGGTTTAAATCTGTCCTGGAGATAACAACTGCATAGTGCAAGGCTATTGCCCGGGGGGGGGGGGGGGGCACCCTTATATGGCCTATACGGGGACGTGCCGCTGGACAGGGTATGGTTTTTGGCCTCTCTGCCCTGAACAGGGTATATAATTTCATGTCTGCCCTAAACAGGGTGTCTAAAATAAACCTGTCCTAAACAGGGTATTGTGTTCCGGGGAATTGTTGCATGGAGACCTTTTCTGGTCTTTAGCAGCTCATCAGTCAACATCCCATCATTTTCAAGACAAGATAAATGCTATTGTTGTCGGTATCCTTTAATTCCACTCAATTAGCATTATAACATAAGTGCAAAGTTAGAACAAGAGAGTGTGTATTTTGTCGTTTGCCCTAAACAGGGTCCTAAAATAGAGGGTGTTGCCCTACACAGGGTGGGTATTTTTAGTTTTTTTTTGCCCTAAACAGGGTCAGGGTTTCAAACCCTCAGCGGCACCCCTATACCCAAACATGGGTCAAGTAACCCCCCGGGGGCTATTGGATGCCTGTACAATCTCATTCCCAGAGCAGCAACAGCCCATTCCTACTGCTGGATTAGGGTAATGAGGGCTCTGGGAATGCGATTGATACCTGGGGGAACTCCAATATAACAGTGATTGTCGTACCTTTTGTGGTTATGTACCACTTTTTGGATTAAAAATGACAGGAACTAGTTTTTTTCTTCTTTGATTTATTGATACCTCTTTATAGTTGTGTAAATGAATTCAAGCCACACCCACAGAGCAATATTCTGGTACCTTGCTGGGCCGGGGTTCCTTTCAACACCCCTGTTTCTTTTATATGGGAGTCTCACCTGCTGAGATTAGGTCATTGTACGTTGAGAAGTAGACTCTGACTTGACTTGGTCAACTGGTTAACTCAGTTTAGGTGCTCCAGATGTACAAGATTACTTTATAAAAACCTAATAAATCAAATCAAAACTGACACTAAATTAGTTTTGAGCCAGTTCAATATTAGATGTATACTCATTCAAATTAAAATCAACTGTACACTGTATATTGCTCAAACAGCGTTTATTAGAGTCCCCTGTACTTTTTGGAATTAAGAGGTTAAGATGGAAATGTACACACACATACAAGTCATGTACAAACATAATCTGAACTGCAAAAACTTAACTAATTTCAAGTTTGAATTAACAATTTTCTCCATTTTGAAGAAATGCCTGGAGCATTTATTTAAAATGTAAAACCAGTTCAGCTACCACATGAAGAACGTAACCAGTAAACAATCACAGACCAATTAAATAATAGGGCTAAATCAGAAACCCATGGGTTTCTGGTTAAATACATATTATATGCGTGCATTTTAGGGCAATAATATATTCAGTCACGCTAACTTAATGTTACAGAATAAATAACATGCCGTCTAAAAAATATATATAATATATACATTTTTTATACGACGTGACGTTTTAGAGTGCGAATACTCACAAAGAGGAGAGCAGATATGAGACCGTATTACACGGGTCTCAGTCCCCCTGACCGCGCGTTACGGAAAACACTGTTGAAAGCCTATATTTTAGGAAAGATATTATGTCGTATAATAAACAATTTATTCAGCGGAAAGTTGTGTAATACGGCTAAGCATTTTTACTCGTCAGTGTTTATTTTTTCTCGCCTAAAGGCTCGAAAAAAATAAAAACTGACTCGTAAAAATACCCAGCCGTATTACACAACTTTCCGCTGAATAACCTCTTTGTACGCAGTCAAACCTGTATTTAGCGGACAGTAAAAAAGTCCTGAAATTTTTCAGTTCACTTATTTACTGTAAATAATACCTCTATCAAGCAGATACCCTGTATTACTACAACCCTCGTCACATTTGTTGAAACAATCTGTGATAATAAGCCAAAAAATTCCCCCTTTCAATGTTGTTCACGACCGAGTAATGTAAACTAAAAACAACTCAACATTCAGGGGAGGGGTGTTTCAACAATTTGTGACGAGGGTTGGAGACATGTATGGACACCAGGAACTGATAAATGAGGGGGATATTGAGGTTTGCGGTATTGCGGTCCTGTGCCATTTTTCTTACGGTTTTATGGTATTTTTTGATCAAAAACTGCAGTATTGCGGTTTTATCCAGCACGACGGTACATGGGTTTTTCTCGCATTTTTGAGCAGCGGTGTTCTGTCTAATTCTGGTGGTGTTCAGTCTAATTTTGTATGGTGTTTTGGTGAGGAAAGGTTCCTTACAATGACTTTATAGTAAAGAGGAATTTTTCTTGAGTTTCAGTGCGGTTTTCGGTATTTGCAGCTGAAATCTTGTGGTTTTACAGTTTTGGAGACCCCCCAATACAATGTTCCCCTCATAAATGATGGGACTTTTTATGCTGTCCACTTATAATAATAATACACAGTTTGACTGTGTATAATGTTCTCTCTAGAAATAGCGGCTGGTTTACATGTAGTCTCATTCATTGCATGGCTCGACATCAGCAGTGATCTAATATTATGGGTATTAAAATAATTAGTAATAATATTATGACATTACATATGGTAATAAAATACAATCTTTTGAAGAATTATTAATTGCAATCATTGTTACGAAAATAATCAATTTTACAAAACTGCAAATCCCATAATAAGTCCCTCCTCCTCTCGAAAATCTTAGCTGCAAAATCCTTCCGATAATACAGAAATTATGCAAGCCCTACGGACTTAATGCTACAGAAACCGGGATATGCTCCGGCAGTTGCAGGCCACAGGCTTGTGAAGACTTTACCTTACCTACCTTAATGTTTTTTATTGTTGATACTTTTGAAGATCGCATTTGAGGGCCCAAATTAAAAAAAATATATATATTTCTGACAGCCCCTATTCGCCACCTTAGAAACGAGAAGCAATCTGGGGCGAGTCGTATCTCGCAGTCGCTTGTGGGACCATTACTGGGACGCATCAAGCTGGCCGTCATTTGTCCCCAGTAACGATCCCAAGAGCGACTGAGAGATGTAAATTGTCCCAGATTGCTTCTGTGTGTAAAGTGGGTAATGCCAAAGGCTACCCACGATAGGGGGGTTCGGAAAAAGTTTTGGAATGTCTCCCACTACCCTGCGAGCAGAGCCTCTTTCGATCCTCCTAGCCGATTTTTCTAGGAGGATCGAAAGAGGCTCTGCTCGCAGGGTAGTCTCCCACCAAACTAGTACTTCCTTTACTTGTAAAAAAAAAGAAAGAAAAAATGTTCCAGTTATTAAACATGAAAATACTTTTACTAGTCAATTATTGGCCAGAACAAGTTAGTTACATAAGTGATCTGGCAATTACAGTTTGTTCCCGACCCAGTGAGTCTGAATCTGCTGAATTGAATAATTATTGATATCGCAACACACACATCCCGGCGGTCGGCGGTACTTGCGTCTTTCCAGATCTAAATCCAAATCGTTTTAATATGCTGCTGACCATATCGTATAACATGTACAGTAGTGACAGTACAACGAAAAAAAAAGATGCATTGTTTCAGATTGTTTTTTTCAGTCAAGTTCCAAATCCTCAAGGTCTCCGCTTTTTTCCCAAATAACCTGTTTTTCTTCTCTTCTTGATAAACTCCTCAATTTGTGGGTTCTCTTCAAGAAACGTTTTGTACTTGTTCAGATGAAAACTGTCCATTTGCTCTGAGAAACAACCCTTCTCCTCCATTTCTCCTGTCCCTCTGTCGAATCTTCGTCGACGATTTCCACAGGTTTTATATCAATAAGATTTTTAACCGATAGCAATCTGCCATTGATCGCGGCCGTGTTCTTTTGAATCACAGTTTGGTGTAACCTGCTAAATCCCAGGCTTTCATGGTTTCTCTTCTCCCACCCATGGTCGGCCTATGCAACTTTTTAACCTGAGTTACTGCATGAAGTTTTGTGCACAACAGCCTTCGCTCTGGACGCCATGTTGGAAAATTCGGAAATGCACTTACTCTGGCAGCGGTTGCCAATCAAAACGGTAAGTACCTTATGTACGCCGACACCAGGAGTATTTCGCCAGCGTGTCCCAGGGCAGCCGCCATCTTGAAAGCGGAGTAGACCCTGGGAACGAGGTTGGAAGTTAGTAGCGAGCGTTGGGGAAAGACATTTTTAGAAATTCCCAATATCTTTTTAGGCTAACTTGATTAAGTCGGAATAATCATAATTCGCGGATAGTTTCCATCAACTGCTAATCATATATTTTGATATACTAACCATGGATAATGCATTTCAAAGCAATTGATTGGTTCCCTACTCATGGTCTCAGAGGCATTATACCTCTCTACTTTTTGGAAATGCCGCGAAGTTCAATGTTTTTGCTCGGGAAAAATGGCGGAATATTTTCGTATTTTTCGCTTCTTCGGAGAAATCGACATTTTCCCTGCAATTTGTTATTATAAACAATTATTCGCCTCAGGCTCGTGAATATTGGCGAACCCTCGACTTCCTCGGGGAATGCCCCTCGACTTCGTCTCGGGAATATTCCCCAATATTCACTTCGCCTTCAGCAATAATTGTTAATTAGGACGATTTTAACGTTTCGATTGATCTAGACTGTAATTTTAAATTTTTAGTTGTAATTTTTTAACTTTAGTATGACACGACCACATCAGCTATGCTGCTTTAATCCTATCGTGTATAAATAATGCTTTTATTATTATTATTATTAGGCCTTATTTTTGATATACTCATAATCAGGGTATCAAAGCACAAGGCTGTAAACAGTTCACGCGCGTCTCGCCACTTTTGCGCGGGTATCATTTCCCGCTAGAAAATGTTCTCGCTCGACGATCCCGGGGGCACTCCCTTATATACGCTATATACAGTCAACCTGTATATGGAATAGGTGGAATAGGATATGTTAGTCAGACGAAACGAAACGCGTAGGAGTATTAAAGTCAGTAAGAAGCTTTACAACAACCAAGTTCACAGTGCTGCTTACTAGTTTAGCCTTTTGGGTTACAAAAAAAAAAACGTTAAAAGACCACTCTCTCGATTCTTCAAGCTTTCATTTTGAATTTATTTTTATCTAACAGTTTAGAAACCAGTTAAATATCAAGCGAAACGAAAATAGAGCCTGATACAGGTAAAAAAATTATATAAAAAACAGTACAAAACATGGAAACTCATTGCTTGGTGTTCAAATAGTTGATTTGATGCTGGTTTAAAGCGCGATCAGTTTATGACACACCAGCATGGATGTCATTTCACCATTCATTTAACAATGCAGCGAAACTTTCCGGCTTTCAAGAACCAAAAGCATCTTAACAATAGCTGCTAAAGATCCCCAGTAAAGTTCACATCCTCAAGATAGCAGTGCGCTGGACTGCAGAAACGAGGACGTCTATCTTCGCGTTCTCAATTCATCCCCCGCTCGAGAGATCGTCTGAGATTTGACCTAAAAATTCCATACTGATGACGTAGTTATACAGTGTCTCTGATTGGTTTTACTCGACAATAAACTTTCGCACGCAAGCAACAACCATTAAAGACACTAAAGTGCATCTCTGTAGAGCTACGTCATCATATGGAAATTCGGGTCGAGCTGCACGATTGAGTGCGCAAAGAGAGACATACGCTCCGAACAGCTGAAGCAGTGCTGTGAGCCTGGAAGACCGCCATGGAGTTTGAGGTACTTCTTTGTCAGGATGCCAGCTTCGTATTCGCTTCACAAGGATGGACGATCAAGTGATAAGTCAAACGTTTGTAGCCGAGTTTTTGTGTTGTTCTTGAGTGTTTCCTCTGATGTCCACGGAAGGTTCGCCGCTGCCAACAGAATCTTCATTCACTGCTGAAAATGAAAATGTAAAGTTTGTTTTGAAAGTTTTTTTAACGTCTGTTTCTGAAAGCAGAGATTTATTTGTAAGGCTATAAGTATAAACCAGACATTCAGTTTGGGGAATTTTCGCGCCAAAAAAATCCGGCAGCCAACCAGATTGCCGGAAAGAGCTTTACGTGTGGCCGGCCACACGTATCAGCAATCATAAAAATTGAGAACGAATTTAATAATCTAGTTTGTTTTAGTAAAAATCATAATAAAACAAGAAAACATATCGAAACTTCGGAGAAACGAGAAAGAAACCGTCATTTTGTGACGATCTCCAGCCACTCCTACTGACTAATCCATTGATAGTATACGAGTGGCTCAGCCAATTATGTTGTCGCATTTATATTAGTACACTTTTAAGCAAAGGGAATACATAATTTTGCTCATCTTATTGGTTGCGTATGACCGTTTTAGATCAGGCTTTGTTTTTATAAAAGAAATAGAAAATGTCCGCTTTGTGCTCGCATAACCTCGAGGAAGTTTGTAAACCCCGCCACACAAACATGGTTCACATAAACGTTTGAATTCTCCTGATCTCCCTCTCGTGTTTGCTTTAAGCCTAAGAACGTGCAACCATTTTTAACTCGTGAATGCGAAAGCAATGAACGGGTTATAGCATTTGGTGGACAAATTTCACTCGCTCGGTCGATGGGTTATTAACTTTAATCGCGCTATCAATTTATGCATACAGGAGGCTCCTGATGCATATTAATTTATTCATTCACGAGTCAGCTCACAGGAATCTTTGATTACGTACAATGTTGAATGACTTCTAGTTGAACTTGATCAGCCAAAGGTTCGACCTTGTTTCTGCGCAGGTCCAACATTTGTCGCATCCTCTCCCTACCCCTGTGATATATCCCCTCCCTACACAGGAGGGGCACTTGGCATAACACAGCTATCGCACTCTTCAGCTGTCTCCATAGCTTGGGCCTCTTGCCGTTTCAGCAAATAGAAGGTTAAAATGAGAGTAGCCAAGATGCCGATACAAGACTGCAAACAGAGGAGAGAATAGTCAAACATCACTATAGCTCAATGCAAACCGATTTATGCCCTGTTTATACAATCCGTTCTTTTTTTTGGCTTCCTAGTATTTTTTATTTTAGTACAGTAACCATAACATAGAGTTTTACTTCAATTTTACGGCCAATTTGTATGTCACACAAAGTTCCTGTTCGCCCGCCCGCTCGTTCGTTCGTTGGTTTCGTTGGTTCGTTGGTTCGTTGGTTCTTCGTTCGTTCGTTCGTTTTTTGGTTGGTTGGGTTTGGTTGGTTGGTTGGTTGGTTCGTTCGTTCGTTCGTTCGTTTCGTTCGTTCGTTCGTTCGTTCGTTCGTTCGTTCGTTCGTTCGTTCGTTCGTTCGTTCGTTCGTTCGTCGTTCAATTGTTCGCTCGCTCGTTTGTTCGCTCGCTCGTTTGTTCGCTCGCTCGTTTGTTTAATTATTAGCACGCTAAACGTCTTTTTCACTAGTACCATCGTTTCAGTGTAATATCTCACCAGTACTATGACAGAGGACGGGTTGAACGAGCCTGGCGGTAAGCCATGAACTCGGATTAGAAATCGGATTGTAAAGTCACAGTTTGAGGTGTCAGCATCTACGATCCTGAAATCAATAACAACAAAACAATCCAGGCTTCAAGAGTGATGACTAACCAACAATAATTACGAGTATGTTGAGAAGAAATTAGCGTGTGCGGGAGTACTGAGGAGAATAACCAAACCTTATTCTGGGAAAAAAAAAATGAGAAATCAGCGAATCCCGCATCCGAGACGGGACTGAGCCCGCGGTGTTCGTCCCCGAAGTTCTTAGTAACATGACGTTAATTTGCTGGCGCAATTGCTTTCGGAGTACTCGCGCTCGTTTCTGATTGGATAAAAAGATTCGGAACCTCTTCGAGTGCTTCCCACGAAGATTTGCCGAAAACGTTCCCCCGCCTGAACTAGTTGTTATTTCATTCCTGAGCTTCAATGTTGATTTTAAAGGAGATTTGGAAGGATTCTCGATGGACCACAAGATAATGTATGTTCTGCTGGCAAGTCTGCACCTGTGATTTTACTCTGTTGTTCTGGCAGAAATGTACATTACCTGTTTGAAAATTCCAGTTTGAAATAGTACTCGGCATTTCCGGGAAAGTTTGGAACAATATCCGCACAAGGGCTCTGTGTACCGCACAACCAGCTGAAAGAGTCACAAGCAGCCTTCAACAAACTTCTCCCTACTCAGTCAAACACTTTCTTAGTCCCCTTAGGAGATTCCTAACTATACATCAAGAGTCCGCAAGAACTCAGTCGGCCTGTTAAGCTTAAGGGGGGGAGAACCTAAACTACAAGGAACCACAAAAATGTTGCTAAGGAAATCCTCTAAGCTCCATAACTTGGTTTCCTGGAAATATTTCGGAAGTTATAAAGCTTTTTTAAAGCTTTAAACTTCCGAAATATTGTACATTTCATCAAACGCATGCTACAAGTGTCGATATTGACGTTCTTCAGCAAATTCTAAAGTAATAATTTGAAAACGATCAAATCCTTCCGAGTTTTTAGACATTTTCATTTTGGTCACGTGACACACCAAATATGGGCATGGTTCGAAATATTTAAAGGAACGTGAATTGAACAAACACTAGTACACTACAATGTTTGATGCCCACTGGAGTCCAGGAACAAAGTTATGGAGGTTTTAGAGATTTCCTTAGCAACATTTTTGTGATTCAAGCTTAAGGTTAAAGTAAGAAGTCAGCATAAGACTTCTCCGTACTCATTTACATACATATATATACCCTTAGATGTGAAAACGGCCACTTGTTAGGGAACATGTTTGCGTCTTTAACTTGTCTATTTCTATCCGTCTCTAGGTATAATAAAAACTTACTGCCATTGTATCTCGATTTAACCAAAGACGTCAAGGGTTAAACGTTGTAGCAGGAGGAAGGGGGAGTGGGGCAGGGGGAGTCTGAGCCTTAGCGCTTCCCGTACATTTTATCCCGGTTCCCAACCCCTTCCTTAATGGCTCTCGCTTCTCTGTGCTTTTTCTATTGCAAAATATTAAGCAGTTTTTGCGAAATAATTTGTCAATTTGTCCCTATGGCTCCCGCCACCTTGGAATCCCGCTCCCCCCCCCCCCCCCCCCCATTCCACCTCCCCCTCTTTTCCGCCTCCCCGTAGACTTCCAGCTCCCTTTACTCCCGGTTCCCGCCTCATCCCTGCCACCCTCTCCTCCCCCACTTGTAGGCAAGAACACGACTGACTAACCTTATGCCATTTTTTTTACTGCTGAAAAACAGGGACATCTCCCTAACGTCTTTATTTTGACGCCCAGATCAAAGATGCCATGGAGCTGTAAATTATGCGAAAAGAAAACCCGTTATGAAAGAGCAGCAGATCAAGGGGATTTCTTCAAGCTGGTCTGATATCCTGAGTTCTTGACACAAAACAAGTGTCTCTCTTCACCTAGTCTAAAGCATAAATAGTAAAGCAAGTGGTACCTAAAGCCTTTTGGGAGCCTTGTATTGCTACCCCCCTGGATGGAATTGCATAGAAGGTGTCCTTCATAGCATTTTGTCAGATTACCTGACAGTTCGCAGTACCCATTGATACTCCTGGGTGGGAGAGGCAATGTGAGAGTAAAGTGTCTTGCCGAGAACAAACACAATGACCCCGGCCAGGGCTCTTCTCGTCCGGGATATACAAACGCACGAACCATTAAAAAAGTGCATGTCTCGGTGTACACTGATGTGTTACGGGAAAATTTGATATGACAACGTGACACATGCTGAGCGGCCACCAGATTTACTTCCTCCCGCACATTATCTGCCCCCGGGGTCTCCGAGGATGCGTTTCCTCGGAGGCTCGAGAAATCGGGATTCCACTGTAAATTAAGAGAGAGATGATTGTCTACCTTGCTCGGTAGTTTATATTTTGTTTGTTCTTGTGGCGAGTAGTCCATGATGATTGATAGGTCGGTCCTCCTCCTACAATCTTCAGTCCATAATTTCATGAACTGGCTTATCTGCCCTGTGGCCAGGTCTAATACCTTGAACACTGGAAAAATCTACCAACGAGACAGCATGCATGGTCAAATTCAGAATCGACCAAATAACAATGTAGCTAATATATAAACATTGTCCAATAAAAATAGAAAGCCATGTTATTCATGATCAGCAGTGACACAAGCTACTCACACTGACTCCCCCGGGATATAAGACCCCAAGTTTTTCCTTACTACCATTCTCACGGAACATTGAACAACTTAAAAGTAAATCAGCATAAAAAGTAAGCCTTTTACTCGTTTTTATCAGCTGAGCTCATTCCGTTTTCTTTTTTTCGTACGGCTTATACCCCCTCCCCACCACGGATATATATTAAGCTCTCCTGTTAAGGTTATAAGCCCCACCAACACCCTTACGAAGTTCATGTCCTCTCGCACAACACTGTCAATTTAGAGCACATCCGAACTTCTCCGCCAGTTGCGTTTAATGTTGTCATTTGAAATTATTCATTATTTACTTTTATTATGTTTTTGTTATATTGACTGAAATATCTTGATAATGCTGCATCAACTTGTTTCTTATGTTTCTTATCAGCTCATTATGAAACATGTTTGTTATATACCGCTTATTAGCCCCGTAGGTAAGGTCGTCAGCCCACCCAACACCCCTTATTAGGAAGTTGCTTAAGCCATGCTGATGCAGGGATTATTACCTCACCTCGATAAAAGTAAAAACATGGTACGCCATGAAAGGAGAACAGAAGTGCTTTCTTGAAGCGTTCTTCGAGGCCTCGGAATCAAACACAAGCCTGCGTCCCGCGGGACACCCGAGTAGCACCGTCATCACGTAGGAACCCTAGAAAGTGAATGAAGCTTGCAATCAAATTTTGGTTGGGGAAGGGGAGGAATTTTTGAATGGTTTATGTTTCGAGTATAGAGTGGAGAACATAATGACCTTAATTCAAGTCTACGCGTATACGTAAATTCATTATGAATTATCTGCTTCGTCCCCAGGCGTCGCTCCTAACCATCAAGCACCGACAGGGCTGAATAACGTCTGCGCATGTGCGGGATTTCCATGACAGCAATCGACAGCAATAGCAAATTTTGGGCGCGAACGTGTTGTTGTGTGGTTTTGAAACACGACGGCAAGGGGAGATTAATGTCTTTATTTCCGCTCCAAAACGGAAATATTTCCTTTTCCTACTTTCGCAAATAATAATTTGAACACTTCAAAGTTTACATCGAAGATTTTTCGCCATGAAATGCCGTGGAATAAGAGAAAACTTGAGTATATCATTACTGCTTCGTTTCTGCATTTTCGCGGACTCTGACATCGTGGAGCGCTTCGTGGCTATTTTTCAGCGAGTGTTCAGAAAAAAACCCCTGGTGTTCAAAAAGATATGTTTTTCACTCAGTAACAGGCGGATCCACTGCAAGATTATAAAGCTTAACTTTTACAGGCAAACTCTTATCCTAGGCGAAAACCTTTGCAGTGTTTCGTATTTTTGAAAATTCCGCCATTTTACCTATGTTGTTGCTATGGTTTCCTGGCAAGCGCTTGGGGCATGCGCAGACGTTATTCAGCCCTGTCTCAAGCTCCGCGCTCCCTGTTTTCCCGCCCTTTGCCGACGAAATGCAACGGCGCCTGGGGACGAGGCAGATGAATTATAGCCTGGGTAAAGACATGTCTGTTCGCGCGCTCAAATTCTTCCCCCACTCAAGCGACGACACTACAGAAGTTGACGTATTTATTCTACACTTTTACCTGAAGAGACGCGCTACTGTCATAACCGGTAATGCAGGACAAACCAGAATTCCAAATCTGCGGGATGAAAAAAAGCAAAATGCAATCAATATATGATTGAAAGTCAGTCGTGTTCTAGCCAATCAGAGAATACAACGGGAGTTTTCCCGCGCTTGGCGCCGGTTGCATGATTCTAGTCGGTCCTGATTGATTCATCGCGTTATTAGCGTTTGTTATGATTGGCCAGATGTGGAAGTAATCAATAGCCGGTCACAGGTAATTTGTGCAGTCTGAATTCCTTCTCTGAGCTGCAAAAACTGAGCCCGCGGTTTTCGGCAGAGGCGTTGCTAAGTTGGTAACAAAGACGTATCGTTCTGGCGCAAGTTATGCTGAACAGGGCAGGCCACAAAAGCATCATTTACCTGAATGTGTAACGACGCAGGAGTGAGTCCCTCGCCCGAGCGGTATTGTGGGAGTCTGAGCCCGCCATCTTGTATGGTCATCTGTATGTGAAAATGTTTGATCGTTACAAATAAATCGATTTTCGAAATATTAGAATTGTAACTTGGCTCAGAGGATGAGAGGAATAAGGTAAAATAAATTACATATCCATGTCATTTCTGCACCTCTGTCTGTTGATCTTACCTCGTATTTGACTGCTTTTTGGGGAATAAGTTCTGTTCTTTGTGACGTCATATTCAAAACCTTGGCGTCTGACACGCGAAGCGAGGCCTGGAGATGTGTTAGACTCCAAGAATGCGCACTGGTTTCTGGTAGCAAAATATAATTATTTTGCGTATTAGACATTTTCGTTATTATAATAATAATTATTGCAATTTATATTGAGCCCGCGACTATATATATTCAATCGAACGAAGAGAACGAAATAGTATAGCAGAGCAAAAAATGTTGACGTCCTTCTGCGCTCCTCAACAAACTCATTAAAATTAACAATTCATCACGTTATAACAAAGGACTCATCATAACCGTGACGGTGGTTTGGATACTCGTATTAGTTTGCATAGGGTTTTACGATTTTATTCCTTCATTTACTCCTTAGTTTTTGTTTCGATTGAGAAGTGATATGAAACACTCGAGACGTGTTTCATCGATTTCCAAACACCTCGAATTTCATCAAAAATACTCCGCTACGGGTCGTATTTTACAACTGTGTTCTCGGTGTTTGGATATCGGATGAAACACTTCCTCTCGTGTTTGATATATTAAATTAAAAACACTTTCTTACGAAGTTGTTTTATGGGGGATTTTACGGGAGTACTAGTCTTATCGTATTTAAGCACAAAATAGTAGTACCTCAAGGTATCTCAACTCACCAACTTGGAAATCGTAGTCCAGATAGAGATAAAACACAAACGAGTACCACTCGGATCGTCCAAGATGAATCAGATCTGGTAAAGAATCCTTCACTGCTTGTCTCTTATCTTGACTGACACCGCTACAGTTAGAACGCACGGTGTTGCTCACTCTAGTGTAGTACTCTTGAAGTGTGGTGCTCCCGTGAATGAGACCGCCGTCCCAATGGACAGACGGCTCCAATTTTATAAAAGCATTTCCTTGTATATAACACATCGTGTTTAGCCTCAAATGTGATCCGTGCGAAAGGGCATGCGCGGTCCACACTGTTGAGTCGATTGTGATTGGTTACCAGGCTCTGCAGGCAAGAAGTTGAGTTTGTCTTGGCTTTTTGATAGCTTCTTATGTTGTCGTCTTGTTTTTGAGTGAATATTTGACGCGAAATGATTCTTCCGACTGGGATTTCCTCGCGATAGATACACTTTGTTTCGCTTCTTTCATCAGCTATAATCTGCAGATAAAGTAAGCACCAAATAAATTAACATTTCTATTCGCGCGCTCAATCTCAATTCTTCCTCCGTTCGAGAGAGAGAAATTCCATACCGATGACGTAGCTCTTCAGAGATCCATGTAGTGTCTCTGATTGGTTGTTACTTGCGCGCGAAAATTCATAGCCTGCAATGCAGGCGGTTTGTGGGCTTGCGATTGTTTTATCTCCTTCGAGTGTTTAGCCGCCATCTTGGATTCGCAAAACGTGGAGAGTTGGGGCGAGTGAAAGAGGGCGAGGAAGGGGGCGGGGGGTTGGGGAGCGGTTAGAATAACGCCCCCCTCCCATTCCCTCCTCCTTCGCCTTTCTGCCTGACTCCCTCTCCCTTCGTCGTTCTTTTGCACTCGCCCCAAGCCTCCAATGTTTTCCTAATCCAAGATGGCGACTTATAAACGCTCGATGGAATATTCATCGCTCGCTCGCCCAAAATACGCCTATTTTGTAGGCTAGAAAATTCAAAACCTGTAAACCGAGCGACAACCAATGAAAGACACTATGTGAATTTTGTAGAGCTACGTCATCAGTGTGAAATTTTTCATGTCTCAAGTCTCACGAGCGAGGGAAGAATTGAGAGCGCAAAGAGAAACGTTTGTTTAATCAGGCTACAAATTATTTTAATTGTTTTTCGAACAAGATCGACGTTGATGGTGAAATTAAGCGGTAAATTGAATGAATGTGATGTAAAAATATCCTCAATAGCTTTATAGATGTTTCAAGTTAAATGCAAGAGAAACAAACAATAAAAAATAAATTAAAGTCATGACAGTGAGAGCAGATTAAAGTTTAAAACGAAATGGTAAGTCATATTAGTGGTTGGTAGGAACATAGAACATAACAAAACAGAACGATACCTTGACTAGAAATACAGGGCTACACAAACTAAGAAATGGCCTTTTCTCTAAAGTACATCACATGACCTAAAATGGTGTTGTGGTTATTGTTTATAAACTTTTGTTTCACGTCAGTATGATCGAAATACCAAAACAATTGCTTTCATGTTTTTTTTTAAAAATACTTGCAGCGTTTCTAAAGATGCTCGTTTCAAAACCTGTTTCACTGCTGCTGTAACCTGTTTCACTGTACTCTAACCTGCTGTAACTAATTTTCTATCATAGTACACTAACCTGTTTTTAACCTGTTTTACTGCACATTAACCGGCCTTAATCTATTTTGATCATTGTCATGCTCCTGTCATTGTACACTAACCTGCTGTAAACCTGTTTGATCAGTATACACTAACCTGCTTATAACCTGTTTGATCAGTATACACTAACCTGCTGTAACCTGTTTTAATCACTGTACACTAACCTGCTGTAACCTTCCAGCCGAGTCAAAGAATATCGACAGGACAAACGAACCATTTTGGTCGTGGAGGTCTGGAGTGAGCAACTTATTACCCACACTGCTATCGAGGCGTTGTACCTTTGTTTGAACCGGCTTGACCCACCCAGACCTGTGATCAGAACAAATGGAGATTGTGTTTGACTAGTCTCTTGCATAAGCTGTTACTAGGGTCGTCACGTAAACAGCTTCTTGCTCGCGTTAAAACAAGCGTTGCGTGACCTAACTTTGTTTTTGTGCTTTTTAGTTTATTAAACAGTATACACAGCCTTAGTTTTATTAATCTGAAGCAAGAAAATTTAAAACCGAGCAACAATCAAATAGAGACACGACACGGATCTCTGTCGAGCTACGTTATCAGTATGGAATTGTTTGGATCCGTTCTCTCGAACGGGGGAAGAATACATGAGTGAGCTTAGCGCCTACTTGAGACTGAGCTGTGTTACCATTGGTAGTGATCTAGCCTGCGTAGCTGGCGGTTACGTCAGCATGCGATGGCAAAATCATTCGCCACTTTAGAAAACGAGAAGCAATCTGGGGCGAGTCGCATCCTCGCAGTCGCTTGTGGGACCGTTACTGGGGACAAAATGGCGGCCAGCTTGACGCGTCCCCAGTAATGGTCCCATAAAGCGACTGCGAGATGCGACTCGCCCCAAAGTGCTTCTCGTTTCTGAAGTGGCGAATGGCGAGACCATGAAATGAGCGGCGAAGCCATCACGCACTAACACTGAAAACCGCCTGCTTCACACGGTTAGGAGTGATCAATTGTAGAAATTTTTCTTGAGTTTAGGCCAGCAGTTTTAGTTTTACCAATGTTATACGAAGCAAGTAATACTCTTACCTCCTGATTGTCTGTAAGGAATGCAAAAGTTCCGTCAAACAGAGATGAAGTGTACACCGTTATAGTCGAGTTCCCAGGAAAGGAAGTTAGCCAGTGAATAGAAATTCCACCGTCTGGACTAAAATGAGAGGAAATTATCAAAGTCTGTCTCAATCCAAGAAACAAACCTCGGAATTGATAATTCTCTTATTCGATAATTAATTCTGAACCTCGTTCAGTCGAGCTGTTTTCAATTGAGAGTCGTGAAACCATAACCAAAGCAATAATTATTACAATGGCCAATCACAACAAAACTAACCAACAAAAGAAAACGAACCCACGAGAACTCCAAAAAATTGAAAGTAACCGGCGCCAAGGGCGGGAAAACGCGTGTGACCAAGTCGCGTTTGGTTTTGGTTTTGCATCTGATTGGTTGAGCAGGTGGCGCGAGTTTTTTTAAAACCAATCACAGAGCGTAGTAAAGCAAAACCAAAGCAATTCAGCGTTTGCTTTCGACACTCAATTGAAAACCATGCACGCACTGTACTTGATAGTGTATGACTGTCTGGCGCTAAGAATTAAATCAATACCTGAAGAACAGAGTATTTCCCAAATAAACAAACTGTCGCAGACAACAGCAGTGAAAGACAAGCCAGTGAGAGACATATATGAAGCTTCTGAGTTTATAGCACTGAATTCTGATTCAATGTTCTGCCAGTTATCGTACTCTGAATAGAAACAAAATACACGAGATCAAGTTAGACTCCCAATTGATCTCCCGCGGGGGGGGGGGGGGGGGGGGGACTCCTTATGAAAGGGACGGGGATGCTCGTCGAAAATTTTGAATTAAACCCCTAAATGAGACCAACTCTGGGCGTGGCTCAAGCTTTATTTGACTCCTAAAAGATACCATTCTAAAAAAGACAGACAAACAAGAGTTAGTGACTTTAATTAAGTTGCAATCATCTCCGGTAATTAGGCCACCAACACAGTACGATGGTGGTTTTTTAATATATCTTCGCGTGCAAACCTAAACGATACCTTGATGGCTAAAAATATCGGTGTTTCGTCCTGAACACCCTAAGTGAGAACAAAATCCGTAATTTAGACCCCTAAACGAGACGACGAGCATCCCCGTCACTTTTATATGGGAATCTCCCCGGGCCAATTCAATACTCTGTACATCTATAAAACTACGCTGTGGTGCTACTGTGCTCCATCTAAAGGTCTTGAGTGTATTCCCTGTGGCCTGTAACTAGAGACAGATCACACAGGATACCAACAATTAACATCTATTTACCCGTTTCTAGAATATCAAGGGAGGTTGGAAAATGAAAGAGTGCTGTCCAATTTCCAATGTTGGCTGCGCCTGAAAACAGACACAGTGTTAGTGTTGTAATTTTTCTTTTGCATTGCCATACTTTGTTTTACATTTTTATTTTCGGAAGTTCAGAACCCCTAAAAGAAGACCAGTGGCGCACCTGCAAACTAGCCCAATTACATCCATGCAAGACAAGCTAAGAAACTGAAATAAGAAACTGGAGAGATAAGGTAATGCATGCTAGTAATGTCATGTATTGTATGTTAGTCATGTAAGTCACTCAAAACAATGTAATTAAAGTAATGTGTGTAATTGAATGAAACAAAATGTAGTGTAAGTATTGTTATGCCGAAAGTATAAATTAGCATTTGTAAGTATTTGTAAGTATTTGTAAGTACTGTATTGTGAGTAGTGCAAGCATCGTATTATAAGTAGCGTAAGTATTGTATTGTATTGTATTGTAAGCAGTATTATAAGTAATGTAAGTACCGAACGCGTATTGTAAGTAGTGTAAGTATCGTATTGTATGCAATGGAAGGTATTGTAAGTAGAGCATCACATTTTAAGTAGCATACATGTAAATAATCATAATGCTCAATAAAGTCTTTACTTACAAAAAACAAAAAAAAAAAAAAAAAAAAAAAAACACAAGTAAGTGAGAGACGCGGTGGCCTAATGGTTAGCGCGTTGGACTCCGGATCGAGCGGCCTGGGTTCGAGCGTTGGCTGGGCTCACTGTGTTGTGTTCTTGGCCAAGATACTTTACTCTCACAGTTCCTCTCTCCACCCAGGAGTATAAATGGGTACTGGCAACAAAATGCTGGGGGGTAACCTGCGATGGACTAGTATCCCATCCAGGGGGAGTAGCAATACTCCTAGTCGCGTCATGCTACAGAAACTGGGATAAGCTCGGGCAGTTGTTGGCCACTGGGTTCTTGAAGACTTTACCTAAGACAAGCTAAGCGTACTGATCGAAATATTGCCCATGATAAAACTCTGCCCTAATTGTCCAATCACAACAAACGTAAACACCACAACGAATCAGTGAGAACTCGAAGAAAATACACGTAACCAGCGCCAAGCGTGGGAAAACGCCTGGTTTTGGATTTGCATCTAATTGGTTAAAAAGGTGGCGCGAGATTTTTAAACCAATCATAGAGCGTAGTTAAGTAGAACCAAAGCAATTCGGCAATTACTTTCGATAGTCAATTGAAAACCCCTCTATGTGAACCTACTGTACCAATACCTTCAAATCGCACCAAATGAAATGTGTCTGCATAAGGAGTCTTCAGCATCACCAGTATGACAAATGACTGTGCTGTCACACCATTAACACTGCCTGATATCACGCGGCATGGATAACTACCTACAGAAACGAAAGAAAAAACTCCTAGATTTATGACACGCAAATAGCCATAAACATGAAAAAAGTAATTTCGACAACAACAGCAACAGCAACAACAACAACAACATAACACAACTTTAAACCCTAACCCGCTTTCAGACCAAAATATGTAACTTTCCCTACACAATCTCAGACCTAAGTCTGACGTCTGACCCTTAAAACTTTCCCTCTTTTCAAGCCAAAATGACAAAAATCTATACCCTACTTCAGCTAGACAAGCAGGCAAAACATACCCAATTTGAGACCAAAATGTTCAAAATCTATACCCGGTTTTAGACCAAAACACTTACCACGAAAACCCTAACCCTATAAACTTTGTTGCACTAAAACTTAAATTTTCGACAAAACTTGGCCTCTGATGGCGGTAACCTTTAACACTAGAAATCTTGGAATATTTGAAGTTCTGCTATTTTACCAGTATTTGCGAGCAATGCTCTCAAGAATTGGCAGACGTTTTGACCTTTAGAATCCCTCTGCTCTGGAAAGTTTTGAAGGCATACCTTTGAAGATAAAATTTACTCTGTAAAATTGAATTAAATAACAACCACTGGAAAAAAAATGAAAAAAAAAAACAAAAAAAAAACAACCACTGGAAAAAAAATGAAAAAAAACAAACAAAAAAAAAAACAAACCACTGGAAAAAAAATGAAAAAAACAAAAACAAAAAAAAACAACCACTGGAAAAAAAATGAAAAAAAACAAAACAAAAAAAAACAACCACTGGAAAAAAAAATGAAAAAAACAAAAACAAAAAAAAAACAACCACTGGAAAAAAAATGAAAAAAACAAAAACAAAAAAAAACAACCACTGGATGCTGAAAGATCAGAATCATCAAGACGTAGGTTTGTGTTTTTATAATTAGCTTTCGCAAACCTGTAGTAGCCATTGGATAACAACAAGGTTCGTAGTTGTTTTCAGCAACAGTTTTCCAGAACTTTTTCAGGACTCCTGTCAGGAATCCATTATCCGGAGCGAGCAAAAATTGTGATAAATTCTTGTCAAGACAAGTGGTTGATTTTTAGATTTGCTTTTCGCCACGAATTCGTATTCCCGCTAGACAATCAAAAGTTTTTTCTTTGTAATTATTACAGTGTGACTACCCGAAGCGGGCCGGTTTCTCGGACTTTCCAGGACCTGCCAAAAATATCACCAATTTCCCAGGACATTCCAGTCAAAATTCCAGAACGAAATTCTAGGACTTTCCAGGATTTCAAGGACCTGTACAAACCCTGTAATAACTCACTACCTTTCTCTGGCAAAGCCATAAACACTTTTTCCTGATCCTGTTCTTCTCCGAAAGCCAAAACTGTTACCACGTGGACTGATGACTGGGCGGGGCTAACCACATGGCTAACACAGCTGGGCAACACAAGCGCATAATCTCTGTCTGCTGAAAATAAGATTTAAAAATATATTTATTCCTTAATAATTTTACTGCAAAGTCTGGAGGAGATGGGAAAAGAGGGGGAAAGAGGGTAGGTAGGTGGGTGGAGAGGAGGAGAATTTGTGGTGGCTAGCACAAGCAATATTCTTTGGCTATTAAAAAAAATGATTTTAAACATATCTTTTTCAAAAATTAAAAAAATGTTATGAAGCGCACGTGTGAAGTGCACATACTTACATTTAAAATTAGTAGTGATGTTTGTGTGGTCAGCTTGCATCTCAAAAATACCAGCCTTTTAAAGAAAAGATCAACGAGAACAAATTAACAGTAATTATCTCCAGGATATCCAGCCAATTTAACATAGCAGTTATTTCATGCCAGCCTTCATAGCCTTCCCTTCAGGGGAGGGGTTGGGCTCCCTCCAAACTTCTCAGCACAAAAGTGAGAAGCCAGTGACTTTATCAAAGTATATCAAAGTAGGCCTCCATTACTTTTACTGAAACCAACTAAATAGCCCATTGCCGAGTTGCCTTTTGTCTCTGTTTCAAAACGAGTTCTGGTGGACAACCTTTCCGCCAGTGATATGGAAAATGAGTTTTTACCTGCACGTTCATTGTCTTGCAAATTAAACTCATTTACATGACTCGTTTTTGAAAAAGAGGCAAAAGACAAGAAGGTTTGTAAGAATACTGAGATTAAAAAAAAATATTGTCTACTCACATTGGTATTGAGCAGAATTCTGTCTGGAAGTGACAGTCCTCCCTTCACTTCTACAACTGACTGGGACTGTTTAGATGCACACCTGTTTTGAAATGTGCCTTCAAACTGACAAGACACGTGAACAGTTAGAACAGATCTCTTCAATAACTTTGACACCAGCAGTACTCTCTGCTGATTGTTCATCTGGACTATCCCGAGCACTAGCTGTTGTGCATTCTGCTGTTCCAGAAAATATCCATACCCCCACCATGGAAGGTTTTTTTGTTTGAACTCCCACCCCTCTAGAAATTCCAGTTTGGCTTCACACTTTCCTTTTAAAATGTTGGCTTTTGAGACCCTCCTCCAATCTCGGTCCCAGAGTCATCGTTACCCTTGTCCAGCGGTGGAGAGGCCAACAAGGACCTCTGGGGGGAAGCGATCCGCATCACTCTATCCCAGAGGTCCTTGTTGGCCGCTCCACCGCTGGGCAAGGATAGCGAGGACTCTGGGAACGAGATTGACCCCCCTCCCCTTCAGAATTTCCAATGACCCTCCTTGGGGGGGGGGGGGGGGGATATTTTCTGGAATGGCACATTGTGGTCAAAGAATTAACAGATAACAGTTTCTCCCTACAACATCAATACATTGTCAAGTAAACAGGTAATGAGAATAGAGAAAATGATCAACTAACAAGGTGATTTATCAGTGTCTAGTTATTGAAATTAAACAAACTGGAAAGCAATCCGTAAGGAGAATTTCATAATTTGAGTTTGGCACGAAAAAGTAAAGCAAAAAAACCCAACAGTTTATAAAAACGGTGAAAATTACAAAAGGATCAAACAAAGTTGCAGAGATGATTTTGAAGACATTTTATTATTTATGAGAAATATATTATTGTCAGTGACACAGGTTACTTGGAAAAAAAAAATCAGAGTTGCCCCAACAGGAGTCGAACCTATGACCTTACGCACACCTGTAGGCTGCTCTACCACTGAGCTACAGGAGACCGTTGTGTGGAAGGTCATATGTTCGACTCTGAATTTTTTTTCCGAGTACCTTGTGTCACTGACAATTTTAATCTTTCTCATATTTCTACCAAGCTTAAAATATACCATCATTTCTTTTCAGCCATTAATTATTTATTAAAACAGGCACTATAATATCTGTAAGTTGAAAGTATTTTAGAAAGCCTTACTCACTTTAATCTTTAAAACCTGTACCATTTCAAATTCTGAGGCAGTGTAGATGATGTGATTTGGCATTTCTAATGATGCAATGATGCAGATGGGACTAAGGTTTGGAACACAGCTGACTGGCATTTGTTGGGAAACTGACGGCAGTTGTGTAACTTCTTCTCCGAGTCTGTTATGAATTGTGTTGTTCACTAACAAGTGAAAAACCATCTAAATGCACAGTGAATCTAGCAACAAGATAACAATACTTTTGTTATTAAACATGATTATTATTAGCTGAATTCTTAAATTTGAAATAGAGCGATTTTCAATTGAGTATCGAAAGTAATCTGAAATTGGTTTTGCTTTACTACGTTCTGTGATTGGTTTAAAAAACTCGCGCCCCCTACCTCAACCAATCAGATGCTAAACTCAATGCTAAAACCAATCATGGTGTTGGTTTTGGTTTTACGACACTCAAATGAAAACCACTCTAAAAGGTTAGGTTAAGATTAAGTCTGTGAAAAACATTAAAAAGTTAAAGCTTTATCAGGCTGGTGCTTTCCATAGCATGAAGCAAATAGGAGTATCACTACTCCCCTGGATGAAATACTAGACCATCCGGCAGGTAACCCCACAGCATTTTTGTCAGGTTGCCCTGAAAATTCGCTGGTACCCATTTACTCCAGGGTGGAAAGAGGCAAGGTGAGAGTAATGACCCCGGTGACATTGACAGGGCTTGAACCATTAGCCCACTACACTTCCCAGTGGCGGATTCAGGGGGAGGGTCGGGGGATCCGTACCCCCTATCAGACTTGAGGGTGGACATTTTGCTTTCTCCATTATCCATAGCAAAACCAATTTTTTTCTGGGGGAGGCCACAAACACCCCCCTCTGCACCTTTTAGTAATAACTACTGCCATCTACTTCCAAAAATTATCCTTCAATCTACTTCAAATTTTCGGTAAAACCCTGGGACCCCTATCAAAAATTCCTGGAGATCTCCACCCCTGCTTCCTACAGTTAAGGTCCCTCTCTAAAACACCTGGCAATAGGCAGACCTCTAGTATACTGCTGCTGACTGGAACAGAATCCCAGAAGAACCGCTGACAATCATTTTATGTTAAACTCAGCAGTTATAGAGTACTAAAAGTTATGACGTCACAAAAATTAAATTTAAATTAAATTTGATCAGCTATTTAGAGGAAGTATGCCAAAAAATAAATTGGCTCTCCATTGCAATTAATGTGCTGCTGAGATGTGGACTTCATACTTCACTGCATATCTTGTGTTCTATTTGTGCTAACAAGTTGAAATTTTGTGGCTGATCATACAGCAGCAATCTTTATCTAATGATGGGATTTTGTGGCTTGATAAAAATAATTAAACAAATTTGTGACGTCACACTTTACCACTCTATGTGTTTGGGTGGTTAAAAAAAACTGTGACAGTCCGACGTTGGTAGTAGTGGCAGTATCACTATCAGTGATGTAAATGTTATACTAGAGGAGAATTTCACCTGTGTGAGTGTATGTAAGGTCCAATACCACTGTCGACAACTTCACAGTGTAATGTTGTCACCATCTCAGGGACACGAAGAGGAGCCAGCCAGGCTGGGTTACATAGCTCTGTGAAACTTGAACAGTTATTTTCTGTTTGACAGCATTCAATCCCTGCCTCGACCATTTCAATGGCTTCTAAGTGTGAACAAGTGGGTCGAACACCACTGCAAAAGCATCTGTTTGACCTGAAATAAATTGTAGTTACTGTATCATGTATTAAACTCTAAAACAAAAATGTATTAAACTCTATCCAGTGAGAATTTATGTACAAGTGTTGATTGTCAGCAAACATTGTGTGGTTCCAAAAAATATCCATACCCACCCCAAGGAAGGTCATTGGAAATTCAAGGGGGAGGCGAGGGGTCTCAAAAGCTAAACTATAAATTCCAGTGGGGTGGGGTTGTGTGAGATGGTTCAGGTGGGGGTATGGATATTTTCTGTAAAGTTCCACAAGTACATTCAACAGTGGCAGTCAGTCACAAATTTGTAATAGGCCACAAAAGATTCCATCAAATAAGTGGTAACATCTGTTCTGTTGATTTAGACAGTTGCCGGTAACTTGCAACTTTAACTGCCCTATTACCCCTGAATGAATTCCAGGGGGAGGGGGGTAATCCTTATTAAAAGTCCTAAAGAGTGTAGTTTTAGAGCTGTTTAGGTCTGAAATAGGGTATAAATTTTGACCAATTTGGTCGAAAATAGGATATGTTTGTGCGCTCTGACCCTCCCCTCCACATAGACACCCCCCCCCCCCCCCACCCCGGTCCCTTCCCCCACCTCCTGGGAAAATGAACACACCTTTTATTTCCATTAGTATTTCTTAAAAGACATCCACAACTTTCCTGGTTTCCCATTTCTACCAATGATGATGAGATTAGGATTGAAAATCTCCTGGCCTTGTGATGGTTTCAATCCAAATGACTCTGATTCAATGTTTACCAGTGGGTTGACGCCTGTTAATACTAATGACCTCACCATTTCAGAATTGATCTGGAAAGGAAAACAAAGTGTACGTCAAGTAAACTAAAATAAATAAATAGCGCATTGAATCCCCCAATCAATTACTTGAATATTGATTACTGGGGTGTATTTAGGGTGTATTTTATGTGGATTAAGCCGAAAATCTTCAGCAAGGGTTCAAAATGCATGCATCGTACTGGTGTAAAATTGCTTGGGCATGATACCAGCATATAATCAAGGCAGTGCTATTGGCGTAAGCAGGACCTTAGCCACTTGGCGTAGAATTGTAAAAACCGTGGCATATATTTTTGTAGTGGGATACACATGGAATAATTGACGGATATCCCGTATATCAAGTAAGGGGATTTTCAGGGTTTGGGGTGAGAGACTGAGGGAGTATTTTAGAGTCTCCGAAGCCCGGTTGTTCAATAGACGATTACGTTAATCCAGGATCAGCATGAATATTGATTTTGCAATTGAACAGTTCTGTAACTTTTCAGTGAAGTTTTCTATTTATATTTTCTTGTCCTTCCATGTTGACTTTCACTATAATCTCAAACGTTACAAAACATTAGCAATGAAAAACACTTTTATACAAGATCAAATCTTGACCTGGATTTAGCAATCGTCTTTCGAACAACCGGGATCAACATAACTTTTATGAACTGCCTTCAGTAATATTAAGTTTATGCATCAGTACAAATCTCCTTCCCCTATCTCTGTTGATCACCATTAAAATCCTTCACTAGTGCTAACAGGATACGAGCTATACATTTTAAAATGTACAGCATAATTTGCACATGCATTTGAAAAACAAAATGTGCTTGCCGACTTTGCAGTGCGAAATTGACATGAACTTTATACAACAAAAACTCAGCTTACCATATCATCGCACTTTACCCTTATCCTCAAGAAATACTGTCCGCCTGGAACTATTATGGACGCCACCTTTGAAAGATTTACTTTCTCCACTGCATCTATCGCCCACAAACATTGCTTATTTGTCGCACAACAAGGCGTGAAGCCGAGCACGAGGACGATAAACATCGCGAAGTACTTCCAGTTCTTCATCTTGGCATGGTGTTTTCAAATGATTTTCGCCTTCATGTAGGATATTCTGCTTTGGTAGGCAGAATGTAGAGACAATTGTAGATACGTACGAAGTGTATTAACTCCCTTGCGTCGTATTTTCTTGCAAAACAGTCGAAAGATTTCATAGAAAATTCGTAGTTTGTTGTTTTTCGTTCAGCTTGGTTGACTTGCACTTTTATTAGTGCCCGGTCTTCCCCTGTTTCAGTCGCACGGCTGTCACGTAACTGCATCACGTTCGTGACATAGTTATGTTCGTGACAATGATTTATTTGCCAATACTTTCAATTAGTTTTGGCAGGTTATACATAACTGTGAACAGTGGGTTTATCAATATTTTTAACGTGATCCCGGCGCCAGTCGTCCCATTTTTTGGAAACTCTTCGACAGGCTGTTCAAATAGAAGTGCTTCTTCTAAAGTTGGCAATTAGCTCTCACAGGTAAAAATTGGGAGCCTCGTTCTCATGACTGGCTTTTTCATAGGAAATTTTGCGCGATTATCTCAGCTATTTTATAAAGGAGCTTATATTTTTATATAATGTATAGTTGAATCATAATAATACGAGAATCATGCGTCAGAAAAAAATACCGAAACTTCGGAAAAACGAGAAGAAACCGCCATGAATACTTCACTTTTACTTTATCTTCAGCTTTTGCTTTTATATGGTTTCCCATGTTCTATTAGGGCTGTGCGAGAGTGCGTGTGTATCAAGGTGTTTATTTTTCTAGCCCTAAGATTATTTAGTTAACCGACGTTTATTTTATTTATTTACATATTATTTTAATATATTGGCTTCCTGGCTCCTCTAGCCCTAATGGTTATTCCTGGCAGGCAGTACTCGATTTCCATTTCATTTCTCTTTCAAACTGTAAATGTTATCTTGAATACAAATAAAGGTTGTTGTTGTTGTTGTTGTTGTTGCCATTTAGTCTCTTTTCCACACGTGTTGGTGTCATCATTTTACCTCCTGTACCAAACCCAATTCTGGAAATGCAGCAAAGAAAGGCTGACTGTTGAGATTGGGATAAATGTGAACATATTTTCCACCATATATTTATCCATATATTTATCTCAACCGTACAGTCAGCCTTTCTTGCATTTTCATTCTTAAATTTGCTGGAAGGGCAACTGTACGGTTGGGATAAATGTGAATACATTTTCCACCATATATTTATCCATATATTTATCCCAACCGTACCGGTCAGCCTTTCTTCGTTGTATTTTCATTCTCAAATTTGCTGATTAGATCCACCAGGATCCGGTACCTTTGTATTGTCCATTGGTCCTTTCAGAATTTTGCAAAGTTTCCAATTCTGGAGTAACATTGCATAAGGCAGTTATTTTCGTTGTCGATGATGATAGTACCGCGAATTCTGCGCTCTAGAGAAAGTTATCTTGCCGGGCGGCAATAACATTAAACCTTCCTTTTACACGGTTCTACTGCATGAATGCCTGTGAACCAGTCATCCTCTTCCCGTCTCACCAACCATCGAGGTGGCGCACGTTTCTGTCAATTTTTTTTAAATATATAATCAGATTATATTCACCGGGACTTGTAGTCCGTGTGAGTCTAGCCGAAGTAAAAGTAAATGAAGCCGCTAGCTTATTTCTTGGCCTTTCGAATTAACTAGAGGTATAGAAAACTGAGGAAGATACTCACTTTATAGAGTACTAAAGTCACGACGTCACAAAAATAAAATTTGCGAAATTATGAAATTTGATCAGCTATTCAGAGGAAGCATGCCAAAAAATGTCCACTTGCCACAATTAGCTATCCATTGCAATTTGCGGCCGAGATATGGGCACTTCAGGTTTTAATTTCTCCATACAAACCCTTCTAATTTTGCGTCTGTTCCTTCAGTTTAGAACAGGCGCAAAATTAGAGAGGTTTGTATGGGACGGTACCAAACTTTGAACCTCTATATCTCGGCCGCAAATTGCAAATTTCATAATTTCGCAAATTTGAACACTCTATAAGAATTGATTTTGTTTCTTTTCATCAGTTCCTTTTTTATTGCACCAAGATGTATCCCATGGCTTTGATGTGTTTGTCTCCATTATCTGTGTTGTATTTAGCCTCGTTTCCACACGTGTTGGTGTCACCAACATACCCTCCTGTACCAAACCCGATTCTGGAGTCACAGCTGCCGCAATTGTTTTCGTTGTTACCAAGGATACCGATTCTTGCATTCGTTTTTTCACTTGTTGTACATACAGCATTGAATCCTTCCTTGTTACAGTTGTACTGTAACGAGGCCTGCGAACCAATCAGCGTCTTCCACGTGTCACGACCCAGTGATGTGTTGCGGTAGTTCCCGTCAGCGATCAGTGAGTACAGAGAGTTGGCCTGCTTGTTGATGACAATGAACTTCATCTGCTGGCCGATCTTCATACCGAGACAGATCTTGGAGAAGGATGTGTTCCAGTAGGTCGGTAACTTGGTCTCTTGTGTGTCAAACCCAGTCTCCCCTCCAGGAAGGTTGTATTCAGTCTTATTGCTCCAATACTCCGACTTATAATGAAAGGTATTCTGAGAAAAAAATTGAAGTAAGGTATTCATCTATTTATTCTAAATTATCCAACACATGAACAGTCATGTTAACCTCTCCCTGGTCTACCTGGGATGAAGTTCAGCAGTTCATATATCGCGACCCAGCCTAGTCCCTAGTCGTTATGTTTCTCTCTCGAGCGAGCGCGAAGTACACGTAAGGACCTGGGAACGGGTTTGCGTCGGTGACGTCATGAAATTTCGCGCCAAATCCCAAATCGAGTAAGCAGGAAGGGAACGCCTGGGTACTAGGCTGATCGCGACCCACTCTTCCTCCCTTTGCTTTAACTCTTTCAACTGTGACAAACTCGAGCTAAGGCCTCAAAATAGATAGTTCTTTCCATCACATCTCAATATCCATCACTAGCTATAGTTTTGAAAATCATGATTCTTCTATTACGATAAAAAAGGATCTAATGTCATACCTTGTTACCATCAATCTTCATGACCGGCGTCCATCCCCCATCTCCACATCCAAAATCTCCCATGTGACAGAGAACGGAAGTTGGTTTTGAGTCAACGTGGAGCGTAACCAGCTGACTCGAGTGCGAGTAGCTGTTAAATATAATCGGAAAGGTAATGATGTGTAGGATTTTAGAACTCTACTGAAAAACAAATAAATGAAACGACTTTGTTTAACGAGGGTGACACTACTTGCCAGTCTAACGAATGGCAAACCAGTGGCTCTCGCGTCTCAGATCGAATTTGAATTTAGAAATGTTGGTTTTTGTAGAGGGAAGAAAGCCGGTGTACCCGGAGAAAAACCCACGGAGCAAGGACGAGAACCAATAATCGTGCCCGCTCGCATATGTGGCTCCCTACCGGAATCGAACCCGAGTCACAATGGTGCACCCCATAATGATACTACTACTAGTACTGAAATGATCATGACTTACTTGTATACGCCATAAACGTCCTTGCATGATTCTAAAGCTGGAAAACAAAACAAAACAATATATTTGATTGCATCTGTCCCCAACATTTCTAAGCAACATGACGTATTTGCTGGCGTGATTGCTTTCGGAGAACTCGCAAGTGCTCGCGCCAGTTTCTGATTGGATAAAAAGATTCGGAAACTCTTCGAGTGCTTCCACGAAGATTTATCAAACCCGGCACTTGTTCCCCCCACTGAAAGTGGAAGTAAAACGGTAGGGCCTGGATCGGGGAAACAAGTACCCACTGCTCCGATACTGAGTAAATTTTAATGATATTATTTCTTTCAAATTGACCCATCTGTGACAACTGCTTTTAAACTACTAGGCTAGGGGATAAACGTACTGTCATACCAGCTCAAGGCCAGACTAAAAGGTAAAGTTGTAATTTACATCTACGGTACCTTTCTCGCAGTATTCTCCGATGAAACTTTTTTCACATAGGCATTCAAACGTATCATCTTGATAGTTTGTCACACAGGTACCTCCGTTTTTGACACGGCGAGGACCAACATGGCGACTGAAATAAGAACAATAAATCGGTATCCAACTCTCAGGGGCACCCAACGGATCATTTCGGTGAAATATCTGTTCGGAAGACCTATATAATTGCCTCAGATATTCGGATTAAAGTTTGGAGTTTTCTTTAGGGAAAAATCATCTCGAACTTTCTTAATATGAGAAAATTAATGCTTATTTTTTTCGGAAAAAATTTCGTTTTGGGCACAAAAGGTCAGCTAGGATTTTCGGAAAGGTAAAAAGGTCAGCTAGGATTTTCGGAAAGGAAAATCAGCAAAGGAAGAGCTGAGGTTTTCCGGGGAAATGACTAAAAATGCCCTAATAAATTCGTGAAGTCTAAAGTTCCCCTAGAATGACCGAACATATATAAATTTTATAGCGCAGCTTAGAATTCATTTATAGATCTTTAAAAGCACACCAGACAACCTCAAATAGTGTTTTAAAGCATTTGGGAGTCGGTTGGTCGCACGCATTTTCCCGCGCCTGGCGTCGGTTACGTGTATTTGCTTCGGGTTGTGATTGGTTCCATGTGTTGTTTTTGTCTTTTGTGATTGGTCAGAGTGATTACTTTGGTTTTGATTTTACTACACTGAAATGAAAGCCGCTCTATCGCGCATGTTTTGCATTGTCTTACTTTGTTTCTAACTTTTATTTTAGGGGCTCACCTCCGACCCCTGAACTAGAACTTATAAAACAATTGGATGCAGAGAGCCACAAAACGTAGAAATCAATCTCTTGGCTACTGTTTGTTGCCGGATTCTTGTTAGTATGATCCAGGCAATGAAGTACTGCTTGCTGAAATATGGCGGGCCAATAAATCTGCCGCCCTTTTGCTGTAGTGCCAGCCTTACAATGACAAGCTAATCGAACTGATCACTTATATTATATACACTGATTGATTGATAGAGCCTTCTTAATATTAAAAGCTTCGGAAAGAGACCTCACCATATCCGTAAAGTGATGCGAAGTTTGGTTTCCATTGTACTCTGTGGAGTTCCTGTATTTATCAGAAGACAGCAACTCGCACCAAAGTATTCCATCGGCTCCTTTGGAGGCGGCCAGGTTAAAAGATAAGCACAAATGATTGCTGAGGCATTCAAAGGTGCAATCAAACACGTCGTGTGCTGCGGTAAATGTTCCAACTCGAGGCACATTCAGATAATGGAACTCATCTTTTGAAAACGTACGCTGTTTAAAAGTCTGAGGAGCAGCACCCTCGGTTTTCAAAATGCATGTTCCTGTTTAGTAAGTGAGAACAACAATTATAAACATGGTCGACCCAAATTAAGAAAATCCCGCCTTTTGATTCAGACGCCAAACTTTCATTTTACTAAGAACGGAGAACTGAATTATTACAGAAAATAACTGCTGAAATACACTCTTTGTTGTTGTTGTAAGAATGTGTATTTTAAATTTTATGCCCAGGCTGAATATTCTTATTTTTCTGCCGATTTTAGGCTGAGAATATTCTTAATATATTCTTAGATTGGAGTATAGTATTTCAGCAAAATAACAGAAATAATACGACCTAAGCTGCACACGTTTATATCATTTTGTTAACTCGTTTTGATACATCGTATAAGAAAATGGAAGAAGTATACATGGTACGTATTTACCATACTTTTAAATGAAACATCATGTGATTTCATTGTACATGTATTTTATTTTCTATCAACATTCCAAAAAAAATTCTTAACTAAATCTCAGCCTCGGGTATATTCTTAGCACATTCTTAAAAAATTCGTCAATCTCAGCCCCAATATTCTTATAAACAAGATTATCACATAAAAAAAAGGAGTGTACTCCGAGTTACAGTCGAGGGAACAAGTGCTGCTTTGGGCAAATCTTCGTTGAAGCACCCGAGGAGTTTCCGAATCTTTTTATCCAATCAGAAACTAGCGCGAGCCCTAATCGATCACGAGCTGTTCTCCGAAAATTGTTTTTGAAATTACCCCTTCACGTATTAGCACTGGGATCCTAAAACTAACCGAGAAAAACGAAAAAAAAAGTCTCAATAAAATTTATGTCGACTTCAATCCGTGCATCAGTTTCAAAATATCATCGGCGCTAAAAATAATTTTAATATGCTACTGAAGAAAACGCAAAGTCAACTTTTTAAGGTATGGAGCTAAGAGCCTTGTTTGGCTTACTATAATTATTATAATAAATAACAGTAAAATTTAAAACTGTAGAGCAGTTAACTGACCTTGCGTCGTAACAAACACGAACAGTAAACGGAAGGATGAAAACATACAAAGCATAATTCCAGAATCCGTAAGCGTACAACCAAATCACCCGTTCACGGTATAGGCGCTAGCAACTCAAGTTATACCGCATTTAAAGTGCTGAATACCTCGCCAAGCTTAATATAATGTCGCTAATAATTAAGTGTAGCTTACGCTTCTTAACGTAGCTTATCATTACTGGTACTGTAATCAATTATTCATTGCGTGGATGAAACCTCTGTAGTAACTGAAAGCCTATGTCAAATGATTTACAGTCACGATGGTATCGGAATAAAAAGCATTCTGACGTTCAAAACCAATTTTTAAAAACCCGCTCTTCTGACTGCTGCACTGATTATAGTTCTCGCTGTCATATGACTCTCGTATAAGCAAGAAAGCATGGAACCAAGATGACTAAGGTATATTCGTCACTCTTTTAATCAAATTATAAGGTGCTAGATGTTATTGTACAAGTGCGTGGTCCGTATTGCTTCGGAAAATATTGGTCGAGCTAGCTTGTTCCATTTTTTTTGCAAATAGTACTTGAAGTTAAAATAAAAACGTGATCAATCAGTTTCCCTAGCACTGCATATTTAAGCCACTAATCCTAGTAGTTGAACCAAAAGTGTTGTCTACACAAGGTTAATTAACTAAATGTAAAATAATTTTCTTTTTTACGTTTAATGTTTCATGAAAGTAAATCGACGAAGCTCGAGATTTCTATGATGTGATAGTTGATGAGGCCGTAGGCCGAATCAACTATCACATCATAGAAATTGAGAGCGAATAATCTAATTGTTTTAGTAAAAATCATAACAATTGTCTAGTATTAACTCTAAATCCTCTTCCAAAACTGCGGAGAAACGAGAAGAAACCGCAATTTTGTGGACGACCTCAAGCCACTGCACACTAATGGCTGATAGTGTACGAGTAGCTCAGCCAATCAGATTGTCCCATTTGCATTAGTATACTAGTAGATTTTACTAATCCATCTTAGTGGTCCGGACTGCAAAATTCGAAACCAAAATTCGACTTAGATTAGCTCAACAATTTCGAAAAAATCCTTTAATGTATCTTGTTTACTGAGAAAAATAGACAACTGCAAAAAGATTGTATCAGATGCTGAGCTACTTTTATTTTTTGTTTAAAAATAAATCAAGAAACTTATTTTAAAAAGGAATCTAACCCTGGAGAAAAGCTTCAAATTGTGTCATCATATAACGCGCGCTCTGATTGGTTGTGTAGTCGTATTGCATGCATGTAACACGCACGGTTATGGACCAGACAAGTCGCTGGTGTCCAGTGAGTATACTCCTGAGTGGAGAGAGGCACTGTGAGAATATAAAAGTGTCTTGCTCAAGAACACAACACATGACCCAGGTCAGGTCTCGAACTCGGAACGCTTGATCTGGAGTCCAACGCGCTAACCAACTCAATCATAATATAATTGAAAATTAATCCCATTTAACTGGTATTCATCTGCCTCGTCCCCAGGCGTCACTCCTTGAACGTGCGCGGAGGGCGTGGGGTTATGGGACCGCTTTGACGCCTCCTAACCATCAAACCCAACGCTCCCTGTTTTCCCACCCTTACCGACGAAGTCTGGGGACGAGGCGGGGTCTTCATGGCCAAACATTTAGAGATGAGAAGTTGCATGAATATATATCAGATATAATTATTTGCTTTGCCTTTAGGCTTTATTTCGGCAAATATATTGTGTAACTACAACGATTTACATTTAAAAACGTACACAAGTGTTTTATAAACAACTACAACAATTTGAAGGTTTAATTACATTACCGAGACAATGCACTTGAAAGTGACTTTCGTTTTCGTATCTAATTTAATATTTACCAGCAACTTAGTATTATTATGCAATAGGACTACGTATGTTTGTCCAATTTGGGAAATGATTATAACAATTCCGAGGAATGCCAAATTGTACGAGTCTGTAGCTCGAGTCAGAAGGATTTTTTGAATCCAATTATTTCCCAAAATCATGGACAGGACTATTTGAATTTTTCTGACTTGTTCCATTTTAAGCAAAATAAAAATTGTTAATTTTTGATTGTTGACAGTACGTAGTCGTATTACATAAAATTACATTGTCCGCTGGACCATGTGCTGTCCAATTTGGAAAAATAAAGTAATTGGATAGTTGCTTGAATTATAGGATTTTAGTTATACAAGCATTATAATTATGTCATTAATAATGAAATATCCTGAAACGCCAGGTACGTAGCCAAAGCTTAATAGGCCCTTTGAATAATACGGTCACACCACCATGTCAATCATAAAAATAGGTGGTAGTACAAAATGGTTGCCAGAAATAGAAAGAGCATGATGAAATTAGTACGGTTGCTAATTTTGAGACCGCTGTTGCCTACGCGTGAGATTTTATGGTAGTTTGAAAGTTCGAAAAATTTAAAGGATTTGTATGGCTGGATGGCAAGACTTGCCATCCAGCCATACAAATCCTTTAAATCTTTGCAACCTTACTAATTTCATCATGCTCTTTCCATTTCTGGCAACCATTTTGTACTACCACCTATTTTTATGATTGACATGTGACCGTATTATGCAAAGGGCCTATTATCAACGAAACAAATTATTCCAAACTATCAACTGTATGTCATTTTAAAATAATTATACCGTATATATATATAGAAAAAAATACCAATACTACTGCTTGGTCTCCGTACATTCCTTATAATATTATTGCTAAATGGTAGAATGTCATTATATCAAGATAATTTCTCCTGTCCTCACAACCTACATGCCCCACTTTGTTCATAGGTACTTCACGTATCCCTTAGCTGGACAAGGGTAACGAGGACTCTGGAATGAGATTGCCACTTTGTATCAATATTGTGTGGAGAAATTTGATGTTGATCACTATACATAAGGAAAATAAGGGCCACGTGCTCAAAAACGGCTATCTATCAGACTTGTTACTTCTAAACCTTGCTCCTTCTCAGATAACGATAAGTCTTAACGAAACCATTCCTTTAAATTATTTGTTATTCGAAGTGTGATTTACGTATTTTTTTTACCTTTTGAATCGTATCGATAAGAACGGTATGACTATGATATACCTAAGGTTTAAAAATATTGTAATAACAAAATGATCAATGGATTTCATGGTAGCTATTAAAGATCAGCATATTGATGAAGGTTATTGGTTTCTTTTCAACAGTTCCTTGTCACTGCACCAAGATGTATCCCATGGCTTTGATGTGTTTCTCTCCATTATCTGGCGAGTATGAGCCATGGGCCTCGTTTCCACACGTGTTGTAGTCATCAGGTCTCTCTCCTGTACCAAATCCGATTCTGGAGTTACAGCTGCCGCAATTGTTTTGATTGTTACCAAGGAAACCGATTCTTGCTTTGGAATAGGAACTATCAAATGCAGCATTGAATCCTTCCTTGTTACAGTTGTACTGTAACGAGGCCTGTGAACCAATCAGCGTCTTCCACGTGTCACGACCCAGTGAGGTGGCGCGGTAGTTCCCATCAGCGATCAGTGAGTACAGAGAGTTGGCCTGCTTGTTGATGACAATGAACTTGATCTGCTGGTCGATCTTCATACCGAGACAGATCTTGGAGAAGGGTGTGTCCCAGTAGGTCGGTAACTTGGTTTCTTGTGAATCAAACCCAGTCTCTCCTCCAGGAAGGTTGTATTCAGCTTTATTGCTCCAGTATCCCGAGTCATAATGAAAGGTGCTCTGAGAAAAAAATATATCCATTTATTACTTATATATAAATTATGAACATGCATCATCACTCCTATTCAAAGTCATTTGAATAGCTCAGCCATGGACTGAAATTTTTTAAAAGAAACTTCAAAAAAATATATTGTATATATGTGATCAGGTATGTGATATCGCTACCCACCCTTTGCGGTGACCGTTTCAACATCTGACTCGAGAACTGTGGCAAACTCGCGCGCTCGGAAATCCTTCTTAATAAATAATTATTTCCATTCCATCTAAATATCCATCACTAGCAGGAGTCCATTAGCCGGAGCGAGCAACTCCGACACTACGCCTATGTCACAGCGTTTTTACAGACCGGTTTATTTTTAGATTCCTTTTTCCCGGGAAAATGTGTTTCTAGTCCCATGTGTAATATGAAATGAAATAAAAGAAAATAAAAAGATGGCGACCTAACGGCGGCCTTGTTACGCGGTAACGCCAATTAATGATTACAAAGGAAAAACGTTTGATTGTCTGGCGGGAATACGAATTCGCGGGAAAAGCGAATCTAAAAATAACCTGGTCTGTAAAAACGCTGTGACACGAATCCAGTCCAGTTGCTCGCTCCTAGTGATGGGCTCCTGTCACTAGCTAGTTTTGAAGATCATGATTTCGCACCATGTAAGGAATGATTCTTCGATTACGATGACAACAAAGTGATTTAATCTCATACCTTGTTACCATCAATCTTCATGACCGGCGTCCATCCTCCATCTCCGCATCCAAAATCTCCCATGTGACAGAGAACGGAAGTTGGTTTTGAGTCAAATTGGAGCGTAACCAGCTGACTCGAGTTCGACCTGTTTGTTAGATATATAAAATGGAAAGTTCAAGATCTGTAGGATTCCAGAACTTTATCAAAAATAACTCAATACTGAAATCAACTTAACAGTCTTGCGACTGACAAACCCGTGGCCCTCGGATCCCAGGTCGAATTGAAATTTAGGAGGGTCCTGTTAGGGGTGCTGGATTCTCACTTACAATTTTGGTCATTTCTCAGTTATCAGTTAAAATTTTAGTCATTTATCAGCTATGAGTTAATTTTGACAGATCTCATTCTCAGCTATCAGTTAAAATTTTGGCCAATTCCAGCTATCAGTTAAACCCCATCAGGACCCTCGTTTTTGGGAGGGAGGAAAACCGGAGTACCCGGAGAAAAACCCTCGGAGCAGGGATGAGCGGAACCAATAACACTACTGAACTCGACCCACATATGGCTCCTCGGCCGGAAACGAACCCGAGCCACAATGGTCCTTCCCATAATACTATTGTACTACTACTAGTAATATGATCATGACTTACTGGTATACGCCATTAAATCTCTTGCATGACTCTACAGATGGAAGAAATAGAAAAAAACACAGCTTTAATTTTTGATTGCGATTGATCTCACATAAGAAGCTCATGAATAAAAACATATTCTTCTATAGTAGAAGATCCACACTTGTATCAAGCTGTCCCAAAGTAAAACGAAAGTAAAAGGAGCCCGGACTGAAACAAAAAACTACAAACTTTTCCCCGAAAAGGTGGGTCCCCCACTGCTCTATACAGTACATTTAATGATATTATTTATTTTAAATTGACCCCTCTGCGACAACTGCCTTTAAAGTCATTCCTTAGTATTGCACTGCGCATCCTTTCTGCGTATCATTTCGCGCGTAATTAGCGCGCGCACATTAAAAACATGGCGGCTTTTTCATTGTGGCTATGCTCGCCAGAGAGGTAAATGATCGTTTTCTCGTAAACGAGCGTGGTGACCTATCATTTTTTTCGCATATTTAAGTCTAGTAATCATCTTCTTTCTATACAATGAGTATAGACCAATTCTCAGTGCAGAAAAATTAATAATCACTGAAAACGTGAAAAAAATACGTGTTTTTGGTTGATTTTGTAAGGAATTATGAGGTATTTTTAGTCGATTATATCTCTTTCGCGGGGCTGGTGACCTATTCTTTTTATTCTATATTTTGAAACATTACATCACAATGTTCAACTAGGGAAAGTTTCAGAAACTTCCCAGTGTAACTTCTATTTCGATGGAATTACCTTAAACTAGGAGATAAACGTACTGTGATGCCAGCTCAGTTCCGGACTCACAGTTACTATGTGCGTCAAATTGCAAATTACACCTACGGTACCTTTGTCGCAATATTCTCCGATGAAACCAGTTTTTTCACAGAGGCATTCAAACGTATCATCTTGATAGTTTGTCACACAGGTACCTCCGTTTTGACACGGTGAGGACCAACATGGCGACTGAAATAAGAACAAATTGATGTCCAACTCCGCTCAATACAATTATTCCACCAATCATATGGTCAAGATACCCTGGTTATCTGTCATCCATACATGACAGATATACTGCGTTATAATCCATCAAACATTTTTCTCGCGCGCGATTGGTCTAAACACGTCACGCGACGCAGCCAAAACTGGGGAATATATAAACAATAGCCTCCATTTGGCGAGGAAATATGCTCGGATATTTGTCCGCGGACATTATCTGTTCCGAGAAGCGAACAGTTTTCCGAGAGCGAAGCTCGAGGAAAACTGTGAGCTTCGAGGAACAGATAATGTCCAAGAACAAATATCCGAGCATATTTTTGAAGCCAAATGGAGGCTATTGTAGTTATTATCCTTCAAATATTTTTTCACAAGGCCGCTCTGTTTGCCGTGGAAAGATCGGCCAAGCTGTTAAACATCAAAATAATTATGTTGGCGTTCAAAAATATTTCTAGTCTGTTCACTGAAAACAATCAGTTTTATTTAATTTAGCAATTTATTTGAGATGGAAACTGAACCTGCGAACGTGAAACGCAAATTTTCAAAACTGGGGAATATCACTTGGGGAATATCACCCGGATATTCCCCAGTTTTGGCTGCGTCACGTGACGTGTTTAGACCAATCGCGCGCGAGAAAAAATTTTGATGGATTATAACCGGTGATATTCCCCAAGTGATATTCCCCAGTTTTCAAAGTTTACGTTTTACGTTCGCAAGTTCAGTTTTCGTCTCAAATAAATTGCTAAGTTTAATATAACTGATTGTTTTGAACAGACTAGAAACATTTTTGGACGCCAACAGAATTATTTTTATGTTTAACAGCTTGGCCGAAATCTTCCACGGAAAACGGATGAGAGCGGCCTTGTGAAAAATTATTTGAAGGATAATAACTACAATAGCCTCCATTTGGCTTAAAAAATATGGTCGGATATTTGTCCTTGGACATTATCTGTTCCTCGAAGCTCACAGTTTTCCTCGAGCTTCGCTCTCGGAAAACTGTTCGCTTCTCGGAACAAATAATGTCCGCGGACAAATATCCGCAAACTTTCACGAGTGTTACCATAACTCTATGGAAACACAGGGAAAACGTTTTATCTTGTTTTATGAAATCAAATGTTTTGCATTACGTATCTTAATTTGTTTCTCGCTTTTATTTTAGGCCCCACCCACACTAATGCGTTTAAAAACGCATACTTTTCGATGCGTTTTCGCCTATCGTCCACACTACAACGATCGAAAACCCTGATCGTTTTCATCGAAAACGCATACATTTACTAATTGGCGCACCTATAATTATCAAACGTTTGGAAACAGAGGACCACACAATGTAGAAATGAATAGCTTGACTACTGTTAAACTTTGTTGCCCGATATTTCATTATAACCCAGGCCCTAAAAAATACTTGTACTGTTAGTTGAAATCTGCCCTTTTCTGTAGTGCCAACCTTGCAATCAGTCGCTTAATTGCATCCATAAAAGACAAGCTAAGCGAACTGACCACTTATATTATATAAATCGATTGATTGATAGAGCCTTCTTAATATTAAAAGCTTCGGAAAGAGACCTCACCATATCAGAAAAGTGATGCGAAGTTTGGTTTCCATTGTACTCTGTGGAGTTCCTGTATTTATCAGAAGACAGCAACTCGCACCAAAGTGTTCCATCGGCTCCTTTGGAGGTGGCCAGGTTAAAAGATAAGCACAAATGATTGCTGAGGCATTCAAAGGTGCAATCAAACTCGTCGTACGCCGTGAATATTCCAATTCTAGGCAAATTCAGATAATGGAACTCGTCTTTTGAAAACTTACGCTGTTTAAAAGTCTGAGGAGCAGCACCCTCGGTTTTCAAAATGCATGTTCCTGTTCAGTACGTGAGAACAGTAATAATAAACGTTTCAAGATTTCATTTTAATACAGCGGAGAAGAAGTGCACTGTTGAAATACGCCATGTGATGCTACAGTCGGGGAAACTCCCAAATGCTTTAATTAAAACACTATTTTAGGCTGTCTGGTGTGCTTCTAAGCTGCGTTATAAAATTTATATCTGTTCGGTCATTCTAGGGGAACTTTAGATTTCACGAATTTATTAGGGCTTTTTTAGTCATTTCCCGAAAATCCAGCTCTTCTTTGCTGATTTTTCCTTTCCGAAAATCCTAGCTGACCTTTTTTTGTACCCAAAACGACATTTTCATCTCTCCGAAAATAATAGGCATTAATTTTCCCATATAAAGAAAGTTCGAGATGATATTTCCCTAAAGAAAACTCCAACTGACTTTAATCCGAATATCTGAGGCGATTATAGGCCTTCCGAACAAATATTTCACCGAAACGATCCGTTGGGTGCCCCTGAAATGTGTTGTGTTAAACTTAGCGTGTACTAATAATAAATAAACAAATAAATAGAGCAGTTTACTGACCTTGCATCGTAACAAACACTAACAGTAAACGGAAGGCTGAAAAACAACAGCGCATAACTTCAGAATTCGCCAGCGTACAATGAAATCACCGGTTCGCGGTAACAGATGAAGTTATACTGCTGCGTCTTAGGGTATTGAATACCTAGCCAAACTTAGCTTAATAATAAAGTCGCTAATAACACTGTATAAAGTTACGTTTCTTAACGTAGCTTATCATTACTAGTAGACTACCCGTACTGTAATCAATTATTCAGTGCTTGGATCAGTGAAATCTCTGTAACAAAAAGCCTATGAGAAATGATTTACAATCATGATGGATATGAATAAAAAGTTTAGTTCAAAAGTAATTAAAACCGGCTCTACTTCTGCAATATCTCGCTGTCATACTGAAGCAAGAAAGCATGGGATCAAGGTAACTAAGCTATCTACGTCACTCTTTTGTTCAAAACATACACCTATTTCAATTAACGTTGTCGGATAGAAATGTTTTAAATTTAAAAGCCCACAAGACGAGACCGAAAGGTAGCATGGGTAAAAGTAGATAACTGGTGCACGCAACGAATACTAATGAGAAGTAACACGAAAAACATTATTTCTGACGTTTCCTTTTTGTATTAAACCTGTAGAAGTAAGCTTTTTTAGCCAAACTAAATTTTAGCAGAATCTGAGCTAATGAAAAACAAATTATCTAATTTGGGGCAAACCAAATACATCTCGTGCGAAATAAAAACTTGTAGATTTATTTTCCACCGATATGCAAATTCTAATGAATACCCAGACTACCATTCGGTCTTGTCTTGTAGGCTTTACGCTTCTATCCGACAACGTTAATAATTGAAATAGGTGCATACTATAGATGTTATTGTATTAGTGCGTGGTTCGTATTGGGAAAATATTGGTCGAGTTCCATTTTTGCAAAAACGCATCGGACTTAATGCTCGGCTATCATGATAAGTTCAACTGATTTTTTTTATTATTTTATGGGCTGTTTTACATTCAGCCACAGTGGTGTCGGATTGTAGTGGATTTCCCCATACCATGCATGACGCCCCATTTCACTCAGGTGCTCTGTTTAATAGATATATCGCTGTGTTGTGATTCTGTTAGCTTTGATGCCGTTAGACCTGCCACTATGTTGGATAAATTTGGCCACCGTGTTGTCTTGTCTGCTTTGTGTAGTTCTCACATATCGGCAAATAACCTGGAATTCAAGCAGAGCCAATCAAGAGTGGCCTTGTTTTTGAATCGTTCTATAAAATTTTTATTATCAGTTGGCTCTGCTGTTACAACTTTGCTGATAGACACAACTGCTATTACCACATTCACGCCTATTTAAGCCACTAATCCTACAGTAGTCGAACCAAAAATGTTGTCCACACAAGGTTTATTAACTAAATGCAAAACAATATTCTTTTGTACATTTAATGTTTCATAAAAGCAAATCAATAGCCTGTGCGTGTCTGGCTGTCTTGTTGGCTACGCAGGCTAGCAAGTCCATCGTAGTTGTCCGTAAGTTGCAAAACTCGAGACCAAAATTCGACTTAGAATCAGGCTCACCAATTTCAAAAACTCCTTTAATGTATCTTGCTTACTGAGAAAAATAGACAACTGCAAAAATATTGTATGATGCTAAGCTACTTTTAGGCTTTTTAAAATTGATCAAATAACTATAATTATGATTAAACGGAATCTAACCCTGGAGAAAAGCTAGCCTCGGTGACAACAACGAGGCCTACTGTGCTTTTCCGTCTTAGACGCCGAATAACTCGTCAAATAACTCGCTCGAATAACTCGTCCAACTCGAATAACTCGAATAACTCGTCTAACTCGAATAACTCGAATAACTCGTCTCGTCTCTAAATGGTCCGAAGTTAAGTCGCTTGATGTTATAAAGGTTTATACACCTTCAAATGTTGATCATATATATAACGAGCGGTCTGATTGGTTGTTTGTTCTTTTTGCATGCTATGTAACACGCGTGGTTGCATCTTTTGACAGCCGGGTTGCCGAGAGAATTCGCCTGTCCCAATTTACATGTATACACCGGTACCTGAGTGGAGAGGGGCACTGTGAGAGTAAAGTGTCCTGCCCAAGAACATAACACAATGACCCCGGCCAGCGCTTGAACCCGGACCACTCGATCTGGAGTCCAACGCGTCAACCATTGCATGGACACCGTGCCTTCCAACTCAAACATAAACATTAATTAGTCTCATTTAAGCCCCTTCCACACGAGCAAGTTTTCCTTGACAGGTTTTCCTTGACAGGTTTTCCTTGCTCGTATGGAAAGGGAAATTTGGCAATTTGTTCCTTGACAAGTGTCCTTGTTCAAAAACAAGCGTGCCAGTTTTTGAACAAGGACACTTGTCAAGGAAAAATTGCCAAGTTGCGAAACTTGTTCGTGTGGACGTGCAACAAGGAAAACTTGACAAGGAATCCCTGGTGCCCAGCGGCCTTATCTTGTTGCTCGCGACCTGGATCCTATTAAAGACGATAATCCGCTGTACAATATTATTGTTGTTACAAAGAAAAATTGTCAAAGAAAAATTGTTTATCGTCCACACGAGCAAATAAAATTTGTCAAGGAAAAACTTGTGAAATGAAATTTGTTGTTTATCCACACGAGTAAGGAAAACTTGTCAAGGGAAACTTGCTGGTGTGGAAGGGGCTTTACAGTGTGACGCGTCTTATAGTAGCGACCCAACAAGCTGACCCAACATACTTTTTTGCAAGTGTCCTCTCGTAATATTATAATTTGTTTGACGGACACGCCTCCTTTCAAAGTTGAACACGATCAAATGGAAACTTGTCACATCGTATTTATCAACAAAAAAGTTATAATATTACGAGAGGACACTTGTAAAAAAGTTTGTTGGCCCTTGAAGTTGTATGCATATATATCAGATATAATTTGCTTGACCTTTTCTTTATTTAATTCAGCACAATATAATAATACTTTGTAACTACAATGGTTTACATTTAAAAAACAAAAGTGTTGATATAAATAACTACGAAAAATTGAAGGCTTGCATTGCAAAGACAGTGCACTTGAAATGAACTTTCGTTTTTGCATCTAATTTAATATTTACAAACAACTCAGTATATACAATGGGACTACGTATATTTGTCCAATTTGGGAAATGATTATAAAAACCCCGAGGAATGCCAAATTGTACGAGGCTGTAGCTTGAATCCAAATTGGTAGTCAGAGGGATTTTTTAAGCGGTCCTCCTTAACTACCGATTCAGACTTATTGCTAAGGACATTATTTTGTGGCTCGAAAATTTCGCGCGTTTCGACCGGCTAACATGGCAAGAGATTTGAGTACGAACACCTGGTGGAAGTTAACAAGGTCCCCCTTAAATACTAATTGTTGATTGTTGCTTTACGTAGTCGTATCACATGTTTAAGACGGATTCCGCTCAACGTTCGAGCAATAAGTGCAAAAATTAATTACTAAAAAACTACTCATAGCAAGGTAACATTTTGAATACTATTTGAAACATATCACTTTAATTCACTTCTCCAAGTGACCCCGCAATGAAATTCTCAAGCATTCTCGAGAAAATTAATGTCGAACCTCGTAAAAAATGATAAAAACGCACGCCATTTTGTTTTGAATTGACATGAAGCGTCTTTTTAATTAAAATATGTAATGACATCTCTCGCGGGGTCAGCTTGGGAGCTAATTTATCGATAATTTCTTCGTAACTGTATTCAAAATGTTACCGTGCTATGAGTATTTTTTTGGTAACTTAATTTTTTGCACTTTTTACTCGAACGTCCAGCGGAAATCGTCTTAATTATATTGTGCGCGGGACCATGTGCTGCCCAATCTGGGAAATAATTGGATAGTTGCTTGAATATGATTTTACACTAGTGATAGAATTAGTATAGGAAATCGTATGAACGCGAGTGCAATTCGTGATTTATGGGCACGAGTGATGTTTTGAAAGTTCTCAAAATTGCACGAGCCGTTAGGCGAGTGCATTTTGAGAACTTTCAAAACATCACGAGTGACCATAAATCACTAATTGCACGAGCAGTTCATACGATTTTTTGTTATAATATTCTCAACAAATTTTGCTGCGGCCATCACGCTACTCTGCACATGAAACGCTTCACTGGTTTCCAAAGTGCTCACATGTTTTATTTGAACGCGCAGGCAAACCAAACGGGAACATTTTGAAAGAATTACAGTACTATAGTTTAGAAAACATTTAACCATTAACTTGAAAGCTTATTTCAATGCCATTAAGGGCAAAAACGTCTCTACTTGTCCGGAACCGTTTATCACAATTCCGTATTGCACTCTATAACCTATTTATGCATTCGTCATTGACCAATCAGAAGCTGCATAATTTGTTGAGTATATTATAAATAATGAAATATCTAGAAGCGAAGGTACACAAAGCTTTAGAAACGACTAGAAATCACTAAAATCAGTATTCGAATCTATCAACTGTATATAATTTTAAATAATTATATCGCATCGAGAGAGAGAAATAAATTTACAAATTATGTCCTACTGCATGGTCTCCAGACATTCCTTATAGCAGTAAATGGCAGAATTTCACTCTCAAGATGATAATTTAATTTCCCCTTGGCGATATATTTCTCTGTTCTCACAACCTATACATGCCCCACTTTGTATCAATATTGTGTGGAGAAATTTGATGCTGATCACTATACACCAGGACTGAAGGGCCATGCTAAAAAAGGATATATATTACACTTGTTACTTCTAAAACCTGCTGACAACAAAATCATTTCTTTAAATTATTTTTTATTTTTTATTCGACGTTTGAGTGACCGATTTTTTTCATATATTAATTCATTGATAAGACTGTTTACGACTACGATATACCTTTAAAGCTTAAAATATTGTAATAACAAAATTAATAATGGGTGTAGCTAAGATTGGTACATGTACATGTTTATTGATGAAAGATTATTGTTTCTTTTCGTCAGTTCCTTCTCACTGCACAAAAATGTATCCCATGACTTTGATGTGTTTGTCTCCATTATCTGGTGAGTGCCGTGCCTCGTTTCCACACGTGTTGGTGTCATCAGGAGATCCTCCAGTACCAAATCCGATTCTGGAGTCACAGTTGCTGCAATCGTTTTCGTTGTTACCAAGGAAACCGATTCTTGCTTTGGAAGCCCCACTATGACTACACACAGCATTGAATCCTTCCTTGTTACAGTTGAGCTGCAAAGAGGCCTGCGAACCAATCAGCGCCTTCCACGCGTCACGACCCAGTGAGGTGGCGCGATGTGTTCCGTCAGCGATCAGAGAGTACAGAGAGTTGGCAGTCTTGTTGATGACAATGAACTTGATCTTTTTCTCGAATTTCATACCGAGACAGATCTTGGAGAAGGGTGTGTCCCAGTAGGTCGGTAACTTGGTCTCTTGTGAATCAAACCCAGTCTTCCCTCCAGGAAGGTTGTATTCAGCTTTATTGCTCCAGTATCCCGAGTCATAATGAAAGGTGCTCTGAGAAAAAAAAATCCATTTATTACTTATAAATTATGAACATGCATCATCACTCCTATTCAAAGTCATTTAAATAGCTCAGCCATGGACTGAAATTTTTAAAAGAAACTTCAAAAAAATATATTGTATATATGTGATCAGGTATGTGATATCGCTACCCACCTTTGCGGTGACCGTTTCAACATCTGACTCGAGAGCTGTGGCTAGCTCGCGCGCTCGGAAATCCTTCTTAATAAAGAATTATTTCCATTCCATCTAAATATCTATCACTAGCTAGTTGATTTCGCACCATATAAGGAATGATTCTTCGATTACGATGACAACAAAGTGATTTAATTTTCATACCTTGTTACCATCAGTCTTCATGACCAGCGTCCATCTTCCATCTCCGCATCCAAAATCTCCCATGTGACAGAGAACTGAAGTTGGTTTTGAGTCGACTTGGAGCGTAACCAGCTGACTCGAGTTCGACCTGTTTGTTAGATATATAAAATGGAAAGTTCAAGATCTGTAGGATTCCAGAACTTTATCAAAAATAACTCAATACTGAAATCAACTTAAGGTCATTCCTTAGTATTGCACTGCGCATCCTTTCTGCGCATAATTTCGCGCGTAATTAGCGCGCGCACATTAAACACATGGCGGCTTTTTCATTGTGGCTATGCTCGCCAGAGAGGTAAATGATTGTTTTCTCGTAAACGAGCGTGGTGACCTATCATTTTTTTCGCATATTTAAGTCTAGTAATCATCTTATTTCTATACAAGGAGTATAGACCAATTCTCAGTGCAGGAAAATTAATAATCACTGAAAACGTGAAAAATACGTGTTTTTGGTTGATTTTGTAAGGAATTATGAGGTATTTTAGTCGATTATATCTCTTTCGCGGGGCTGGTGACCTGGTATTCTTTTTATTCTATATTTTGAAACATTACATCGCAATGTTCAACTAGGGAAAGTTTCAGAAACTTCCCAGTGTAACTTCTATTTCGATGGAATTACCTTAACAGTCTTGCGACTGACAAACCTGTGGCCCTCGGATCCCAGATCGAATTGAAATTTAGGAGGGTCCTGATAGGGGTGCTGGATTATCAGTTATCAGTTAAAATTTTGGTCATTTATCAGCTATGAGTTAATTTTGACATATCTCATTCTCAGCTATCAGTTAAAATTTTAGTCATTTATCAGCTATGAGTTAATTTTGACAGATCTCATTCTCAGCTATCAGTTAAAATTTTAGTCATTTATCAGCTATGAGTTAATTTTGACAGATCTCATTCTCAGCTATCAGTTAAAATTTTGGTCATTTTTCAGCTATGAGTTAATTTTGACAGGTCTCATTCTCAGCTATCAGTTAAAATTTTAGTCATTTATCAGCTATGAGTTAATTTTGACAGATCTCATTCTCAGCTATCAGTTAAAATTTTGGCCAATTCCAGCTATCAGTTAAACCCCATCAAGACCCTCGTTTTGGGAGGGAGGAAAACCGGAGTACCCGGAGAAAAACCCTCGGCGCAGGGATGAGCGGAACCAATAACACTACTGAACTCAACCCACATTTGGCTCCTCGGCCGGAAATGAACCCGAGCCACAATGGTCCTTCCCATAATACTATTGTACTACTACTAGTAATATGATCATGACTTACTGGTATACGCCATTAAATCTCTTGCATGACTCTACAGATGGAAGAAATAGAAAGAAACACAGCTTTAATTTTTGATTGCGATTGATCTCACATAAGAAGCTCATGAATAAAAACATATTCTTCTATAGTAGAAGACCCACACTTGTATCAAGCTGTCCCAAAGTAAAACGAAAGTAAAAGGAGCCCGGACTGAAACAAAAAACTACCAAACTTTTCCCCGAAAAGGTGGGTCCCCCACTGCTCTATACAGTACATTTAACGATATTATTGATTTAAAATTGACCCCTCTGCGACAACTGCCTTTAAGGTTATTCCATCGAAATAGAAGTTACACTGGGAAGTTTCTGAAACTTTCCCTAGTTGAACATTGGGATGTAATGTTTCAAAATATAGAATAAAAAGAATAGGTCACCAGCCCCGCGAAAGAGATATAATCGAATAAAAATACCTCATAATTCCTTACAAAATCAACCAAAAACACGTATTTTTTCACGTTTTCAGTGATTATTAATTTTCCTGCACTGAGAATTGGTCTATACTCCTTGCATAGAAAGAAGATGATTATTACACTTAAATATGCGAAAAAAAGTGATAGGTCACCACGCTCGTTTACGAGAAAACAATCATTTACCTCTCTGGCGAGCATTGCCACAAAGAAAAAGCCGCCATGTTTTTAATGTGCGCGCGCTAATTACGCGCGAAATGATGCGCAGAAAGGATGCGCAGTGCAATACTAAGGAATGACCTTAAACTAGGAGATAAACGTACTCAGCTCAGTTCCGGACTCACAGTTACTTTGTGCGTTCAAATTACACCTACGGTACCTTTGTCGCAATATTCTCCGATGAAACCAGTTTCTTCACAGAGGCATTCAAACGTTTCATCTTGATAGTTTGTCACACAGGTACCTCCGTTTTGACACGGCGAGGACCAACATGGCGACTGAAATAAGAACAAATTGGTATCCAACTCCGCTCAATACAATTATTCCACCAATCATATGGTCAAGATACCCTGGTTATCTGTCATCCGTAGATGACAGATATACTGCGTTATAATCCATCAAATATTTTTCTCGCGCGCGATTGGTCTAAACACGTCATGTGACGCAGCCAAAACTGGGGAATATCTGGGGATATTCCCCAAGTGATATTCCCCAGTTCTCAAAGTTTACGTTTTACGTTCGCAAGTTCAGTTTTCGTCTCAAATAAATTGCTAAGTTTAATAGAACTGATTGTTTTGAACAGACTAGAAAACATTTTTGGACGCCAACATAATTATTTTTATGTTTAACAGCTTGGCCGAGATCTTCCACGGAAAACCGATGAGAGCGGCCTTGTGAAAAATTATTTGAAGGATAATAACTACAATAGCCTCCATTTGGCTTCAAAATTATGGTCGGATATTTGTCCTTGGACATTATCTGTTCCTCGAAGCTCACAGTTTTCCTCGAGCTTCGCTCTCGGAAAACTGTTCGCTTCTCGGAACAAATAATGTCCGCGGACAAATATCCGCAAACTTTCACGAGTGTTACCATAACTCTATGGAAACACAGGGAAAACGTTTTATATTGTTTTATGAAATCAAATGTTTTGCATTACGTATCTTAATTTGTTTCTCGCTTTTATTTTAGGCCCCACCCACACTAATGCGTTTAAAAACGCATACTTTTCGATGCGTTTTCGCCTATCGTCCACACTACAACGATCGAAAACCCTGATCGTTTTCATCGAAAACGCATACATTTACTAATTGGCGCACCTATAATTATCAAACGTTTGGAAACAGAGGACCACACAATGTAGAAATGAATAGCTTGACTACTGTTAAACTTTGTTGCCCGATATTTCATTATAACCCAGGCCCTAAAAAATACTTGTACTGTTAGTTGAAATCTGCCCTTTTCTGTAGTGCCAACCTTGCAATCAGTCGCTTAATTGCATCCATAAAAGACAAGCTAAGCGAACTGACCACTTATATTATATAAATCGATTGATTGATAGAGCCTTCTTAATATTAAAAGCTTCGGAAAGAGACCTCACCATATCAGAAAAGTGATGCGAAGTTTGGTTTCCATTGTACTCTGTGGAGTTCCTGTATTTATCAGAAGACAGTAACTCGCACCAAAGTGTTCCATCGGCTCCTTTGGAGGCGGCCAGGTTAAAAGATAAGCACAAATGATTGCTGAGGCATTCAAAGGTGCAATCAAACTCGTCGTACGCCGTGAATATTCCAATTCTAGGCAAATTCAGATAATGGAACTCGTCTTTTGAAAACTTACGCTGTTTAAAAGTCTGAGGAGCAGCACCCTCGGTTTTCAAAATGCATGTTCCTGTTCAGTACGTGAGAACAGTAATAATAAACGTTTCAAGATTTCATTTTAATACAGCGGAGAAGAAGTGCACTGTTGAAATACGCCATGTGATGCTACAGTCGGGGAAACTCCCAAATGCTTTAAAACACTATTTTAGGCTGTCTGGTGTGCTTCTAAGCTGCGTTATAAAATTTATATCTGTTCGGTCATTCTAGGGGAACTTAGATTTCACGAATTTATTAGGGCTTTTTAGTCATTTCCCGAAAATCCAGCTCTTCTTTGCTGATTTTTCCTTTCCGAAAATCCTAGCTGACCTTTTTTTGTACCCAAAACGACATTTTCATCTCTCCGAAAATAATAGGCATTAATTTTCCCATATAAAGAAAGTTCGAGATGATATTTCCCTAAAGAAAACTCCAACTGACTTTAATCCGAATATCTGAGGCGATTATAGGCCTTCCGAACAAATATTTCACCGAAACGATCCGTTGGGTGCCCCTGAAATGTGTTGTGTTAAACTTAGCGTGTACTAATAATAAATAAACAAATAAATAGAGCAGTTTACTGACCTTGCATCGTAACAAACACTAACAGTAAACGGAAGGCTGAAAAACAACAGCGCATAACTTCAGAATTCGCCAGCGTACAATGAAATCACCGGTTCGCGGTAACAGATGAAGTTATACTGCTGCGTCTTAGGGTATTGAATACCTAGCCAAACTTAGCTTAATAATAAAGTCGCTAATAACACTGTATAAAGTTACGTTTCTTAACGTAGCTTATCATTACTAGTAGACTACCCGTACTGTAATCAATTATTCAGTGCTTGGATCAGTGAAATCTCTGTAACAAAAAGCCTATGAGAAATGATTTACAATCATGATGGATATGAATAAAAAGTTTAGTTCAAAAGTAATTAAAACCGGCTCTACTTCTGCAATATCTCGCTGTCATACTGAAGCAAGAAAGCATGGGATCAAGGTAACTAAGCTATCTACGTCACTCTTTTGTTCAAAACATACACCTATTTCAATTAACGTTGTCGGATAGAAATGTTTTAAATTTAAAAGCCCACAAGACGAGACCGAAAGGTAGCATGGGTAAAAGTAGATAACTGGTGCACGCAACGAATACTAATGAGAAGTAACATGAAAAACATTATTTCTGACGTTTCCTTTTTGTATTAAACCTGTAGAAGTAAGCTTCTTTTAGCCAAACTAAATTTTAGCAGAATCTGAGCTAATGAAAAACAAATTATCTAATTTGGGCAAACCAAATACATCTCGTGCGAAATAAAAACTTGTAGATTTATTTTCCACCGATATGCAAATTCTAATGAATACCCAGACTACCATTCGGTCTTGTCTTGTAGGCTTTACGCTTCTATCCGACAACGTTAATAATTGAAATAGGTGCATACTATAGATGTTATTGTATTAGTGCGTGGTTCGTATTGGGAAAATATTGGTCGAGTTCCATTTTTGCAAAAACGCATCGGACTTAATGCTCGGCTATCATGATAAGTTCAACTGATTTTTTTATTATTTTATGGGCTGTTTTACATTCAGCCACAGTGGTGTCGGATTGTAGTGGATTTCCCCATACCATGCATGACGCCCCATTTCACTCAGGTGCTCTGTTTAATAGATATATCGCTGTGTTGTGATTCTGTTAGCTTTGATGCCGTTAGACCTGCCACTATGTTGGATAAATTTGGCCACCGTGTTGTCTTGTCTGCTTTGTGTAGTTCTCACATATCGGCAAATAACCTGGAATTCAAGCAGAGCCAATCAAGAGTGGCCTTGTTTTTGAATCGTTCTATAAAATTTTTATTATCAGTTGGCTCTGCTGTTACAACTTTGCTGATAGACACAACTGCTATTACCACATTCACGCCTATTTAAGCCACTAATCCTACAGTAGTCGAACCAAAAATGTTGTCCACACAAGGTTTATTAACTAAATGCAAAACAATATTCTTTTGTACATTTAATGTTTCATAAAAGCAAATCAATAGCCTGTGCGTGTCTGGCTGTCTTGTTGGCTACGCAGGCTAGCAAGTCCATCGTAGTTGTCCGTAAGTTGCAAAACTCGAGACCAAAATTCGACTTAGAATCAGGCTCACCAATTTCAAAAACTCCTTTAATGTATCTTGCTTACTGAGAAAAATAGACAACTGCAAAAATATTGTATGATGCTAAGCTACTTTTAGGCTTTTTAAAATTGATCAAATAACTATAATTATGATTAAACGGAATCTAACCCTGGAGAAAAGCTAGCCTCGGTGACAACAACGAGGCCTACTGTGCTTTTCCGTCTTAGACGCCGAATAACTCGTCAAATAACTCGCTCGAATAACTCGTCCAACTCGAATAACTCGAATAACTCGTCTAACTCGAATAACTCGAATAACTCGTCTCGTCTCTAAATGGTCCGAAGTTAAGTCGCTTGATGTTATAAAGGTTTATACACCTTCAAAATGTTGATCATATATATAACGAGCGCTCTGATTGGTTGTTTGTTCTTTTTGCATGCTATGTAACACGCGTGGTTGCATCTTTTGACAGCCGGGTTGCCGAGAGAATTCGCCTGTCCCAATTTACATGTATACACCGGTACCTGAGTGGAGAGGGGCACTGTGAGAGTAAAGTGTCCTGCCCAAGAACATAACACAATGACCCCGGCCAGCGCTTGAACCCGGACCACTCGATCTGGAGTCCAACGCGTCAACCATTGCATGGACACCGTGCCTTCCAACTCAAACATAAACATTAATTAGTCTCATTTAAGCCCCTTCCACACGAGCAAGTTTTCCTTGACAGGTTTTCCTTGACAGGTTTTCCTTGCTCGTATGGAAAGGGAAATTTGGCAATTTGTTCCTTGACAAGTGTCCTTGTTCAAAAACAAGCGTGCCAGTTTTTGAACAAGGACACTTGTCAAGGAAAAATTGCCAAGTTGCGAAACTTGTTCGTGTGGACGTGCAACAAGGAAAACTTGACAAGGAATCCCTGGTGCCCAGCGGCCTTATCTTGTTGCTCGCGACCTGGATCCTATTAAAGACGATAATCCGCTGTACAATATTATTGTTGTTACAAAGAAAAATTGTCAAAGAAAAATTGTTTATCGTCCACACGAGCAAATAAAATTTGTCAAGGAAAAACTTGTGAAATGAAATTTGTTGTTTATCCACACGAGTAAGGAAAACTTGTCAAGGGAAACTTGCTGTGTGGAAGGGGCTTTACAGTGTGACGCGTCTTATAGTAGCGACCCAACAAGCTGACCCAACATACTTTTTGCAAGTGTCCTCTCGTAATATTATAATTTGTTTGACGGACACGCCTCCTTTCAAAGTTGAACACGATCAAATGGAAACTTGTCACATCGTATTTATCAACAAAAAGTTATAATATTACGAGAGGACACTTGTAAAAAGTTTGTTGGCCCTTGAAGTTGTATGCATATATATCAGATATAATTTGCTTGACCTTTTCTTTATTTAATTCAGCACAATATAATAATACTTTGTAACTACAATGGTTTACATTTAAAAAACAAAAGTGTTGATATAAATAACTACGAAAAATTGAAGGCTTGCATTGCAAAGACAGTGCACTTGAAATGAACTTTCGTTTTTGCATCTAATTTAATATTTACAAACAACTCAGTATATACAATGGGACTACGTATATTTGTCCAATTTGGGAAATGATTATAAAAACCCCGAGGAATGCCAAATTGTACGAGGCTGTAGCTTGAATCCAAATTGGTAGTCAGAGGGATTTTTTAAGCGGTCCTCCTTAACTACCGATTCAGACTTATTGCTAAGGACATTATTTTGTGGCTCGAAAATTTCGCGCGTTTCGACCGGCTAACATGGCAAGAGATTTGAGTACGAACACCTGGTGGAAGTTAACAAGGTCCCCCTTAAATACTAATTGTCGATTGTTGCTTTACGTAGTCGTATCACATGTTTAAGACGGATTCCGCTCAACGTTCGAGCAATAAGTGCAAAAATTAATTACTAAAAAACTACTCATAGCAAGGTAACATTTTGAATACTATTTGAAACATATCACTTTAATTCACTTCTCCAAGTGACCCCGCAATGAAATTCTCAAGCATTCTCGAGAAAATTAATGTCGAACCTCGTAAAAAATGATAAAAACGCACGCCATTTTGTTTTGAATTGACATGAAGCGTCTTTTTAATTAAAATATGTAATGACATCTCTCGCGGGGTCAGCTTGGGAGCTAATTTATCGATAATTTCTTCGTAACTGTATTCAAAATGTTACCGTGCTATGAGTATTTTTTTTGGTAACTTAATTTTTTGCACTTTTTACTCGAACGTCCAGCGGAAATCGTCTTAATTATATTGTGCGCGGGACCATGTGCTGCCCAATCTGGGAAATAATTGGATAGTTGCTTGAATATGATTTTACACTAGTGATAGAATTAGTATAGGAAATCGTATGAACGCGAGTGTAATTCGTGATTTATGGGCACGAGTGATGTTTTGAAAGTTCTCAAAATTGCACGAGCCGTTAGGCGAGTGCATTTTGAGAACTTTCAAACATCACGAGTGACCATAAATCACTAATTGCACGAGCAGTTCATACGATTTTTTGTTTATAATATTCTCAACAAAATTTTGCTGCGGCCATCACGCTACTCTGCACATGAAACGCTTCACTGGTTTCCAAAGTGCTCACATGTTTTATTTGAACGCGCAGGCAAACCAAACGGGAACATTTTGAAAGAATTACAGTACTATAGTTTAGAAAACATTTAACCATTAACTTGAAAGCTTATTTCAATGCCATTAAGGGGCAAAAACGTCTCTACTTGTCCGGAACCGTTTATCACAATTCCGTATTGCACTCTATAACCTATTTATGCATTCGTCATTGACCAATCAGAAGCTGCATAATTTGTTGAGTATATTATAAATAATGAAATATCTAGAAGCGAAGGTACACAAAGCTTTAGAAACGACTAGAAATCACTAAAATCAGTATTCGAATCTATCAACTGTATATAATTTTAAAATAATTATATCGCATCGAGAGAGAGAAATAAATTTACAAATTATGTCCTACTGCATGGTCTCCAGACATTCCTTATAGCAGTAAATGGCAGAATTTCACTCTCAAGATGATAATTTAATTTCCCCCTTGGCGATATATTTCTCTGTTCTCACAACCTATACATGCCCGCTTTGTATCAACATTGTGTGGAGAAATTTGATGTTGATCACTATACACCAGGACTGAAGGGCCATGCTAAAAAAGGATATATATTACACTTGTTACTTCTAAAACCTGCTGACAACAAAATCATTTCTTTAAATTATTATTTTATTTTTTTATTCGACGTTTGATTGACCGATTTTGTTCATATATTAATTCATTGATAAGACTGTTTACGACTACGATATACCTTTAAAGCTTAAAATATTGTAATAACAAAATTAATAATGGGTGTAGCTAAGATTGGTACATGTACATGTTTATTGATGAAAGATTATTGTTTCTTTTCGTCAGTTCCTTCTCACTGCACAAAAATGTATCCCATGACTTTGATGTGCTTGTCTCCATTATCTGGCGAAAATACAGCATCGTTCCCACACGTGTTCGAGTCATCATGATTTCCTCCAGTACCAAACCCGATTCTGGAGTCGCAAGAATTGCATTCATTTTCCTGGTTAGCAATGATGCCGATTCTTGCTTTGGAATGTAAACTGTTAGTCTGCTTAGCATTGAATCCTTCCATGTTACAGTTGAGATGCAAAGAGGCCTGCGAACCAATCAGCGACTTCCACGTGTCACGACCCAGTGAGGTGGCGCGATGTGTTCCGTCAGCGATCAGAGAGTACAGAGAGTTGGCAGTCTTGTTGATGACAATGAACTTGATCTTTTTCTCGAACTTCATACCGAGACAGATCTTGGAGAAGGGTGTGTCCCAGTAGGTCGGTAACTTGGTCTCTTGTGAATCAAACCCAGTCTCCCCTCCAGGAAGGTTGTATTCAGTTTTATTGCTCCAGTATGTCGAATCATAATGAAACGTGCTCTGAGAAATAATAGAAACAAAAAATCATAACATTGCTTCTAACTGGTTGACGTGGTTATTTGATTGGTTGATGGTTGATTTCGAACGATCCTATTTTTCTGTAGCCTGTTCCAAGCTCTCAGTTGGGGCGAGTGGACAAAGCGGGCGAGCGAAGAAAGGAACGAGGGGGTACTGAGGAGAGAAAAGGAATGATTTTTGTGTTTCTTTTTTCAAGGGCCGTTGCATGGTTGTCGTCGTAATTATAATTGACAGCAGCGAAAAACGCAAACGCTAGTTGGGTTTTGAACTTCTGGGTTCGCGTGTTATTAAAAAGAGCAAATTCATGTCACTGTGACTACATACCCCCCCCCCCCCACCCCACGGGGGAAGGGTAGTCCCTATAATGAACTATACGGGGAGGCTCCGCCCGAAAGGGGTAGCTTTTTCACGAGTTGAAGTATAAAGATCTAGAAGGGTAGGGGATCGAAAACTCTTATTTATCTAGGTGTTTAAAAGAGCCTTTCAAAATATCTCGAACAGACGCACCTAACGGCTGATTCATCCAATCTTTTAAGGGGCTACTCAAGCGAAACGTTTAGTAAAAGTCGTAAAAAGGGATGCATTGTTTCAACTGTAGGTATGTGAAAGGGTTACCTTTTCTATGGAAGGGATATGAAAGGGTTACCCAGCAGTTTCTGTCAAAAAATGGTATATAAAAGGGTAAGGGTTTGGACCTTGGGGCGGAGTCCCCGTATAAAACATTTGTTGAGTACCCCCCCCCCCCCCCCCTTCCCAGGATACATACAGGGTACAGGAACAGACAGTTAAATATCCCATCTCCTTATTCCCCCCCCCCCCCCCCCCCGTGCTACATACAGGGGACAGGAAAAAAACAGTTAAATATCCCATCTCCTTATGTTTCTCCCTCCCCCCCCCGGCTACATACAGGGGACATTAACAGACAGTTAAATATCCCATCTCCTTATGTTTCTCCCCCCCCCCGGCTACATACGGGGGACATTAACAGACAGTTAAATATCCCATCTCCTTATGTTTCTCCCTCCCCCCCACCCCGGCTACATACAGGGACATTAACAGACAGTTAAATATCCCATATCCTTATGCTTCTCCCTCCCCTCCCTCCCGGCTACATACATGAGACATTAACAGACAGTTAAATATCCCATATCCTTATGTTTCTCCCCCCCCCCCCCCCCCCCCCCCCCCGGCTACATACGGAGGACATTAACAGACAGTTAAATATCCCATCTCCTTATTTTTCTCCCTTCTCCCTTGTTTTCTGGCCGTTTCTCCCTCCTCAGTCCTCCCTAAACCGTTTCTCTCCCCTCTACTCGTGCACATAACCTCTTGTCAATCATCTGTTTCCCCAAATCGTTTCCAAGTTTCGAAGTGCGATTCTCGTGTATACAGTCAGGGGCACCCAACGGATCGTTTCGGTGAAATATCTGTTCGGAAGGCCTATAATCGCCTCAGATATTCGGATTTAGGGAAAAATCATCTCGAACTTTCTTAATATGGGAAAATTAATGCCTATTATTTTCGGAGAGATAAAAATGTCGTTTTGGGTACAAAAATAGGTCAGCTAGGATTTTCGGAAATGAATAAAGGTCGGCTAGGATTTTCGGAAAGGAAAAATCAGTAAGGAAGAGCTGAAGTTTTCGGGAAATAACTAAAAAAGCCCTAATAACGTAGCCTGCGTAGCAAGCGTTCCTGTACGAACGAAGAGCTTTTTCCGCGATCGAAGCATCCTCGGAGACCCAGGGGCAGATAGTGGGGGCGAGCGAAAAAAAATCGGCAAAGAAAAGTAGGAGCGAACGAAAATAGCCCCTGGGGACGATTTCTTACCGCACTAGTTCCAACGGCTAATTAAATGCCGCTTCCTGATTGGGCAGAAAAACCTTTGTATTATTCTGCCCAATCGGCGAGCAGATAGGTCTGCGGTCCATTTCGTGTGTTCTAACACGAAGCCTAAGAAGGCTGTAGTTCGATCGCCATATTTGTCTTGTTCGTTCATCAAGACGATTTGCTCAGGAAGGAAAGTTTCAGTTACAGCTTGTCTCAAGGCCGAAAAAGTAGGAAAATCGATTGTCATGTCCGCAAGGAAACCGTCGGAAAATCCACACTTTGGATCGATCGCAGGTATCGTAATACTAGCTTGCTTTAAAAAATATGCGAGTGCTAGTTTAATATGCGACTCGCCGATCTGATGTTTACACTCTCGTTCTTTCATGGAAACTCCTGTAACCGAAACTTTCCCTAGCCTGAGTAATTATTTCAGGCACGGGCCAGACAGGCCCGTGACAACAGAAGGAATCCAGCGCTTCAGAGAACCATTGAATGGAATGAAAAAATTGCTTACTGTAGCTTACTGCAAGATTAATTATTAGTAAAACAAAAAAACTCGCAGCACAAATGGTCCTGCTATCCAAAGAATTAAGGCTACAATTAAAGTCACCGTAGATACATGTCAATAAAGAATTCAGGGCAATTTAATACAGTAATCAAAGCCATCAAAAATACATGCAAATAAAAATTGTTATTTCTTATTGGAATCAAGTCTCTTACATGTACACTATATTATGAATTGTCTCTAATTTATCGTGTGAATTATGTCTCCAATATATCGTGTGATTAATATAAAAAATAAATTGTTAACTCCATATTATATTTCGATAACCATTGAAATAGGTATTAGATTTGGCACATGTAAAATGTGACGTTTAAACCAGGCCTTAGTGTTTTGGTGTGGCCATGCCACCTTTTTGTTAAAGTTTTGGCCAAAAAAATTAGACTAATTTTTAATAGCTATCAACATGTATCAAGTTAGGGGGTGATTACATGGCGAATTTTAGCCCGGGCTGAAATTTCAGCCCGGTTAGGGGGCTGGAATTTTGTTGCGATTACATGACGAATTTCAGCCTAGGCGCCAAATTTGAAATTGCACGGAAGAGTCATCAGAGAATGAGGGGCGATTTGAATAACCGGCAACTTACTTACATATCGGCTGAACGTTTGAAGTACGAAGCTGTTGTTGTATTCCATTTTCGATTTGAAATTCGCAACACATCGAATAAGATTTTCGATTTTATCTCCCTTGTTCCACTGGAGCCATTTTTCCATCTTGTTTAAAAACACACTGGGAGCGATTTTTACAATACCCGGCAACTTATTATTTACATACCGGCTGCATGTGTATATGTTATTCAATGACATGTAAATATGTTGCTGGGCATTCTATTTTCTGTTAGCGTCGAGAAAATAGAGAGGCTGTGAACAGTCTACATTCTACAATTTAGCCAAAACACAATCACTGCGCATGGCCAAGATCACTTTTCAGCCCGGGCTGAAAATTCCATTCTGATTACATGGTTTTTTTTTTAGCCCGTTTGGCCGGGCTGGAAATTCCAGCGAGAAAACCGGGCTGAAACCTTGTCCATGTAATCGCTAACTTCATTTCAAGAGGATTTGTTTTGGAAGCCGGGCTGAAATCTCAGCCCCCGTAACCGGGCTGGAATTTCAGCCCGGGCTGAAATTCACCATGTAATCACCCCCTTAGAGTGAAAATAAGTCTAACTATTACATGTAGGACTTCCTCTGTGATCAAATTATTTTCATTCTTTTTCAAAACATATTATTTTTCTTAGACTGTAAATCTGTAATACTGAAAACCTGTACATCTCGTCTTCATATCAGTTAGAGAAAACAGGCAATATGTGTTTTGTGAAAGGAAAAAAAAATAGCAAAATATATTGTCCTTATAATTCCTCATGAAAAACAACCCACCCGCATCCCCTTCCCCTCCCATTGTTTATAAAAAATAATTTGTTTCTTCACTGATATGCTGATTACATGTAACTCATAATCAAAACATACATTCTGTATTATAAAACAATATTTTTTTTAAATTTACATTTCAATCAAAATAAGTCTCTTAAAAATAATAGATAGATTTTAATTTTTGGAAGCCAAAATAAATTAAAATAAAATAATTATATAGTCATCATAATAAGCCTATTATTATAAATTACGTAAACCCCAGTGCTACATACATGTACCTCATTGAAACAAACCCTGTTTATCTAAGTCATATCTTAGCCAAACAAGAGACATTTATTAATTAGTCAGAAGGATCTTTTAGGATTCAGCGAGAGACAGTCGCAAGAAAGATATTCCGGAGTTCAAATTATAGTTAGAAGAAAGATCATGGGACTGCTGTAGTTTTCTGATTTAAGTCAACCTAAACAAAAATAAAAATCCCCATGTATCAATGCTAGAGCTGATAACAATACTTTAGTGTTGGTCTTTTCCAGTGAAACTATCTAATCATAAAAGTAGAAAAAAGCTGTCAGTCATATTGGGGCTAAACATGTGACAATCACACAAGAGACAATCATTCACGAAAGGCTGTCCAGAATCACCAGGAGACAGTTACACGAGGCAATCAATCTGAAGGGACATTAAACAATCGTGATTGTCGGCAGCCTATGCTCCACCGCAGAGTAAACAGGCTTAAGTAAGTAAGTAAATAGAATAATCATGAGACAGCTGTATATTTTTTCATTTTCTCAGATTACATTTTACTCTTTAATATACAGTCAGATGTTTCTTGTAACATATTATTGAGTACTAATGATATCCTACATGTATTACCATATGTTAAGTTTATGGGGCATTGTACATGTATGAGATCATCAGTTGTCACTTGATTCTTTCTAGGGGAGGGATGAGGTGAGTAGTTTGAGTGCACTTCCCACTCTCTCCTCGCGCTTCGTGCTCGCGCTCAACTCTCCTCATCCCTCCCTTTTCTAGATTACCCCTTCCTCTCTCTCCATCCCCCTCCATTAAAAAAAATATTTTACAAAATTAAATTACCTAAACATCAATAAAAATGTCTTCCCATCATTAAATAACATAACATAATTTTTTTAATGGTATTGTCTCTACCATGTTTAATGTCTTGGCTTGGAAGAACAAAAGCTGGCAATCATATCTTGACTAAACTACATATATTAGGCAATCGTATAGGAGACAGTCACTTGGTAAAGGTCATACAAGAAACAGCCATTCAAAAGGGGGTACTCAAGAAATTATATCAGACAGTTAGTTTTATATATTGTATACATGTAAAATGTAGAATTAAATATTATATGGGATGATCATGGAAAACCATAAAATAATAACAGAGGTAAGTATGGGGTCAATAATTGACAGATATATAATAGTAGTTGATATACAAACAATTATTGTTCGCTTATTGTTTGTATCAACTACTATTATATCTGTATTGTTCTTCTAACATTCTCCCCTCCACCCCTCTTTCTCTCTCTTTCTACCCCATTCCCACTAAAAATATATTGTCTTAAATAAAAATACTATCACATCATCAAAAGAAATAACACTGAACGAAGTATGCCTTTCCATGTTTTAATGTTTAATACTAAAGATAACAATTCTTCTATTTTATCATCTTTGAAGAAGAAAAATAATTACTCAGGCTAGGGAAAGTTACGTTACGTTTCCATGAAAGAACGAGAGTGTAAACATCAGATCGGCGAGTCGCATATTAAACTAGCACTCGCATATTTTTTAAAGCAAGCTAGTATTACGATACCTGCGATCGATCCAAAGTGTGGATTTTCCGACGGTTTCCTTGCGGACATGACAATCGATTTTCCTACTTTTTCGGCCTTGAGACAAGCTGTAACTGAAACTTTCCTTCCCGAGCAAAATCGTCTTGATGAACGAACAAGACAAATATGGCGATCGAACTACAGCCTTCTTAGGCTTCGTGTTAGAACACACGAAATGGACCGCAGACCTATCTGCTCGCCGATTGGGCAGAATAATACAAAGGTTTTTCTGCCCAATCAGGAAGCGGCATTTAATTAGCCGTTGGAACTAGTGCGGAAAGAAATCGTCCCAGGGGCTATTTTCGTTCGCTCCTACTTTTCTTTGCCGATTTTTTTCGCTCGCCCCCACTATCTGCCCCTGGGTCTCCGAGGATGCGATCGAAGAGCTTTTCTGCATTTTGGCCCCGCGAAAATTGGGGCGAGAGCAACAACGTCGGAGTTGGGGGAGGGGGGTGGGGAGGAGGTAGACCCACTCCGACGCTTTTGCTCTCGCCCCAATTTTCGCGGGGCCAAAATGCAGAAAAGCTCTTCGATCGCGGAAAAAGCTCTTCGTTCGTACAGGAACGCTTGCTACGCAGGCTACTAATAACGCAGCTTAGAATTCATTTATATATCTTTAAAAGCACACCAGACAGCCTAAAATAGTGTTTTAAAGAATTTGGGAGAAAACCGTCGTTGGGTGCCCCTCAGTACATTATGTAACACAATTTGGAGCTGATTTTACTTCTCCGTCTTACTTTTTTATTCCTCATAATCTAACTACGAGTCCTTCGAAGTCAGTAACTGCTTCGTTATATCATCAAACATTTTAATTTGTTCTGGTGTAAATAATATTCTGATCTAAATCGAGCCCGATAAAGAGCATTGGATGAAGGCAAAGACGTACAAATTATATTTCAGTAAACATAAAAACGTGCCTATTTGAACATAAGATTTGAAAACCGAGCCGGAGTAATTCAGTCCATTCCATGTCAGCTAAATACCCATCATTAACTTACTTTGTTGCCGTCAATCTTCATGACCGGCGTCCATCGCCCATCTCCACATCCAAAATCTCCCAGGTGACAGAGAACGGAGATTGGTTTTGAGTCAAAGCGGAGCGTAACCAGCTGACTCGAGTTCGACCTGTTCATTAAAGAAAAACATCTAAAAACGAGTATAGCAGTTGTACTAATAATTCTTACAAGTTTGAAGTGAAACATTCCTCACAGTACTATAATCAGTGATATATATAATGTTTCGAATATGTTTTGATTACTTGCACTTTTATGACTTACTTGTATACGTCAAACAGTTCCTTGCACGACTTTGCAGCTGAAAAAGATAGAAATTAAAATAAGCTTCGCTTATTTAAAGGTCGCACAGGACCCTTTTTCGTGAAAAATTCACATGAAAAATTCATAAGCCAAACTTAGTGGAGGAGGTATTATCTTCTAAAACTTAAAATCACTAAATTTTGAAAATTGATTCCTCTGAAACTTAATAGGGCTATTGGGGATACGGAATTACATCGTGATTGTCATTTTACTGACAGATCGGGCATTATGGTTTTATTTCAAGCTACTAAAGCTAGACTGCAAACAAGTGACTTATAGATTGACTCCTGAGATTGATTGATTGATTGATTGGATGAATGAATGAATGAACGAATGAATGATTGATTGATCGATTGAATGATTGATTGAATGAATGAATGAATGAATGAATGAATTGGTGGATGGATGAGTATATGGCTCGATGGATGAATGAACGATGGATGGAGACGGTGGGTGTGGTCAGGGTACGTGGATGGATTGATGGATGAATTAATGAATGAATTGATACTTTTATTTAAAAAAATATGTATATGAATTTCATCTACTATACCTTTATCGCAATATTCTCCGATGGAGCCGTTTTGACAGAGGCATTTAAAAGTGTCATGTTTGTAGTTCGGTATGCAGGTACCTCCATTTTGGCAAGGCGAGGACGAACACGGTGACTATCGAAACAAGAACATTTCAGTAGTAGTACATCAAATGAAGAAATAGTTGTGGCTCAGTTGACGACATTTCTGTTCGTTGTCAGGAACAACAGGTTTTTTGTCAAGTGAAACAAATTATTACATGTTGTCAAGATCGAGAGGATATTAGATTATGCTTTCTTGATTTTGTATAAAACATTCTCAAATCAAGTTGTAACATAGGAAATCACAACCATGACTGAGGCTTAATTAATTTTTACGACTTTATTTCTCCGTTTACTCCTTAGTATTTGCTTCGATTGAGAAAATATATCAAACACTCGAGACAGTGTTTCATCCGATTTCCAAACACCTCGAATTTTGTCAAAAATACTACGCTACGCGTTTGTTTTCAACTCTCTTCTCGGTGCTTGGAACTCGGATGAAACGCCCTATCTCGTGTAGAAACGCTGTATCTCGTGTAGTTAAATGTGTGTAAATAAATGTATTGTATTGTATTGTATTGTATTATTGTACAGTTACGTAAACAATGCACTGAATAAACTTTTCCCCACCTTTATGGCAAAATGATGCGAAGTCTTATTTCCATTGTACTCCGGGGAGGTCCTGTACTTATCAGAAGACAGTAACTCGCACCAAAGTGTTCCATCGGCTCCTTTGGAGGTGGCCAGGTTAAAAGATAAGCACAAATGATTGCCGAGGCATTCAAAGGTGCAGTCCAATACGTCGTACGCCGTGAATATTCCAATTCTAGGCACATTCAGATAATGGGACTCGTATTTGATAAATACGTGTTGTCGAACAGTCTGTGATGTTGAACCTGTGGTTAAAAACGCAATATATCAAACTATATATAAATTTGAATTTAGCTAGGTTAGTTTACGTCAGTAAGTGAATGGTGCAAAGCGCTAAGGCCTAATTTAGGTTAAGTTTACACGTACAGTGGAACCAGCTTTACGGACACCCGCTTATTACGGACAGTTTTGTTTGTCCCAACGAAAAGCTCATATATTTTCTCTTATAGTAACCCGCTTAATGCGGACACCGGTTAATACGGACAACGGACACTTTTCTGTGACCCGAGTGGCACGCTCTCATTCAAAGTTAACCTCGCTTTACGGACACTGGTTATCTGTGCACTGAATATTTTCATTTTTCACGATTAAATCCTGTTAGAAAATGAAAGCTTGACTACAGGTTATTGCGATTTTATTACTAAAACAGTAGCACAATAGCGTGACGTGTTTGACAACTGTCTTTCTTCCGATGTTTGACCGTTGTAGACCTAAAAGATCCTTAAAGTTCTCTGTTCACACAAAAGTTTTACTTCCTTGGCCTTTTACTGCAGTCATTGCTTGTAGCCTAGCTTCTTCCTCTTTGACGTCTTTTGCCTGCTACATGTGTCCGTGACGTTTATTCTGAGAGCCCGCTTAATACGGACACCCGGTTAATACGGACACTTTAGCGTGTCCCCTTGGTGTCCGTATTAACCGGGTTCCACTGTATGCGGTTTTTAAATCTACAAGATTACATGATATGGAAACCATGGTTTCAAAGCCGCGGAAACGAGCTGAAGTAGAGAAGCTACAGCGCAAAATAAAGCAGTAATTTACGTTAAAGGCAAGCGCTGCAGTTCTCTGCATGTTCACCATTTTGAGCAGTTCAGATTTCGCCCGCACGGCTTTTATCGTGACAAAACCAATCGTTTTCAAAACGACACGGTTACCCCCGTTTACACGGTTCTCTAACCAGCGTATTGTTTTGAAAACACTTCACGTTAGACAGCGTTTACAAAACGATACGGTTTCCGATCGTCACCGCATCGGAAACGATTCGATTCGATACCTTAGTAGAAGAAAACATAAATAAAGCACAACAGTTATACCGTATTTCCTGTATTTAGCTCTCTCGTTTCAGGGATAAAAATCTTAATTATAAAGCCCCTTCCCTCTATTAAGCCCCTCTAATTCCTGTTGCAATGTGAATTTTAAGGTTTTGCATCGCGTGCTGTTGTTGTAATGGCGACCACAATATCGCTCTCTCACAACACCGAATGACTCATGATAAATAAGCGAAGATTGCGTAAACATTAACGGTCAGTGTTTAATTATCATCTGTCCTACACTGCACGAAAGCTTTTGTTATATATTGGCGGTGTTTATCTAACAGCAGGTACAAAAGCATGACACTGCAGCTTGAAAATACGAGCCCCGCCTACCTCTTATAAGACCCCTGACGGCCTTAACAATGAAAACTATAGTAAACGGTATCATTGTGAATGAAATTCTTATCGCGAGAGAAAAAAAGTGTTTAAGTCCGCAAACCATAAGATAAAATATAAATAACACTTTTTGAAATTTGAAATGTTAAAACATTTTGCGAAGCCACCTGCCAAAAATGAATTCCGATCCAGTTCAGTTTTAAATATTTTCGTTTATAGCTCGGCTACGTATATCGTCCGCAATAAATTAGTTTGAATTTTTACCTTTTTTTTCGTCAAGTTTTCATGTATCCTGTTCTTACGACACGATAAAAGCTGCTTGTTTTCGTTTGTTTTTAAAAGAATGACACTCATAAATTTCTGAAATTGACTACTCCAGTTTTTCACGAATGTCTCGAATGAAACAACAAACGACTCGAAAATGTCAAGAAATACAATTATTTCATTAAAATGTTCGACGATTCGACGATTTATTTTATATTGAGCTTATACCAACCAGCACAATAAATTAAACTTCCAGCTTTTTGTTACTGAGATATAACTCGTATAAAGCATGCACACTGGCAAACAAGAATGTTCCTAAACAGCTAAAGGAAATGAAGTACAGATTAATATACCTCGCATCTAGTGCAAGGTATTTTTTGGATACACATATATAAAAAAAAACTGAGGACGTTCTCAAACAACAAGTTACTATACGTACTGCACTTACCTCGAGAACAGGTTATCATAGCAGACGAAACGAATAAAAAGGAACAGATGAAAATAGGAAACATGTTCAAGGTAAATTTTTACCGCGAGAGCTGGACAAACATGTGAGTTGTGAACGAGAAGTTCTTGTGAGCAAAATGAAAACTTTGCGGTAAATATAATTTGTTTCCGTACCAGTAAATCATTTCTGTGTCGGTTTTAGCCAATCAGAGACTGAGTTCATTAGACGACAACGAATCTGCCCGCGCGGGCTTTAACCGTTTATAATATTGGTTTATAATATTATATATTTATTGTAATATATTTTTCATTTGTATCTTGAATAAAGTATGGATGTATGGATGTATGTATAATATTAACCGTTTATAATATTGAAGGAAAAGCCGCCAAACTTTTCGACTTAACCTAAAATTTATCTGGGAGCAATTTTGTATGACATAACTTGTTATAGGACATTAACGCTCCATGAAATTAACGCGAATTTTGAAAATTCGCGTCAATTTAAGTCGCGTTAATTTGTGTAAGCGTTTATTTCTGCGACATTGCGACTTTAATTATATCTCTAGCCCAAAATCCCATACAAGCGTGCGCACGATTATTTGTTAATTATTCAAACTGTCCAAATGAATCCTTAATTTGGATACGTGTCCAAATTAGCTATTAATTTGGATAGTTTCACGCGTTATAATTAAAACATAATAGCACTACATGCTTGTCCAATAAAATAATTGAATTCAAAAAATTCCTCGGACTGCCAAATTGGACTCGATCTACGGTCTCGTCCAATTTTGGCAGGCCTCGGAATTTTTTCATCCAATTATTTCAAAATTGGACAGCATGTAGTCCTATTACATATACTAATTTCCATTATTATAACCCCAAATTCTGGATCATATACAGAGATATTTGACACCTAGGATACAAGTGCTGAGTGTTTGTATTTCGGCCAAAATATATTTGTTTCTTTGTGTCAATCGCGTTAATTTCTTTCATTTTGAAATTTTACCTCCTCTGTCGCGTTAATTAACAATTATTCCATGAGCCCGCGTTGGATATGAGATGATAACATAACCAACGAGGCGCGCTTCGCGCCGAATTGGTTATAATCATCTCATATCCAACAAGGGCGAATGGAATAATTGTTTTATTAAATACTTCACTAACTTTAGGTTAAACTTCGGTATTATACTTTGTAAAAATTTATAAATCGACTGAGTGATTTTTCAGTTCGATCTAAATGAAGCATGAGTTGTATGAAAACCGCGGCAAAATGTTTGGCGCGGTGCGTGTTCAGTCTAGTTGGCAAGTTGAATGAAAAGCCGAGAGCAAGACAGAATTTTCTTCGCAGGGAATCTTCGCTCTGTGTCTTCTAAAGTTTCGTATATTCTGGAAAATTGTGCAAATTGTTTAGCTTGAAATGGGGAGATCCGAGATAATTGTGGAGCTGAACATTATATTCATTTTACAAGTTGAACGGAGAGCTGAACGAAGCAAGGGTTTTATATTTTACGGCGGGCAAATCGTGCACGACTACAGAATTAATTGTGTTGAAACGAACTGAGCTGAAATCAACTTCACTGAAGTAAAGAACATTAAGGAAACCCTCAATATCTACATGGATGGAGAGAAAAAGAGTGATCTTCGAAGATAATTTCACTGTGAAGTGATCTTTGATTGTACCCGCCGTCAACGCTTGACGAACTGCCGTATTTATGCTCCGATATTTATTGAATTGTTGTGCTGATTTTAAAAGCTTAGTCCAGCTGGAATTGGCAAGACTCTTCGAAATATAAGGTAACAATACTGAATAGGCTAAGCTTTAAGTTGTGTTGTAAACAGGTTTTCATTTTTTTGAAGAATTAAGCTTAATTGTGCCGGTTTTCGGCGGATCTTCCCGTAAGCTTAAATTGTTTCAGGCTGCCTTTAGTGCTCGTTCAGTCGCATTTGTTGTACATTTACAGGCATTTCCCATTAAATATTTCGTTCCAAACTTCGTGCATTATTTAATGGACTTGACTTTTGTTTGATTTAGATGGGCCAAAGTTTTTTACGTAATGATTTTAGCCATCTTTTTCAAGTTTCACTCTCTCGACGAACGAACTACCCTGAACAAAAATTGTCGAGCTAAGCGCGTTATTTACCATATTTGGTCACCAAGGGTGTTATGAGCTACCATATTTGGCAGAATCCGTGTTATGAGCTGATAACATGGGCGCAAGGAGCCAATCAGAAGGCCAGAAATGCAATAACAGTGATTGAGTATTTAATAATTTCCTTTATTCGGAAGTAATATTCCCTCCAATTCGCGTTAATTTAAGTCGCGTTAATTTCATATTCATAATATAGTCACGTTAATTAACACGAGCGTTAATTTCCTATAATAAGGTATGTCATTGTTCACGGAACTTGCTGTTACCATGGCAACCATATTTGTCTTTCAAAATTTGAAATTTCCCTGAATGGGCTTAAAGTTTGCGCCCGGTTAAGACATGAATCTTATTGCAGACCGTGACAGTAGTGCCAAATTATTGGTCGGCTGGAATTAATCGATAAAAAAGGTCAAAGTTATAGGATTCTTTTGGCATGATTCCGAAGGGACATATTGGCACTTTTACAGCTTTACGGGTAAACAGGATATAAACAGTATAAACTTGACGTTATGACGTATCATTGCATCTTTTGCTGGCTTTCAATTTATAAAATAAATAATTTGCTTGCTTTATTTTATAAAATATATAAAAGAAACAACTCACGAAGGAAAGTTGGGAGAATTCGAAAGTACTATTGTGAACCCTCCCCCGCTGCTCGAATTTACATAACTTGAATTTTCAAAAACTTAGGCCACCGTTCAGTTCATCCGTGAGCAGTGAGTTGGGTGCGACTCGTACGATATTTATCAGCATGCATTGTTTTAAGACGGATTCCGCTCAACGTTCGAGCAATAAGTGCAAAAATTAATTACTAAAAAACTACTCATAGCAAGGTAACAGTTTGAATTCTATTTGAAACACATCACTTTAATTAACTTCTCCAAGCGACCCCGCAGTTAAATTTTCAAGCATTCTCGAGAAAATTAATGTCAAACCTCGTAAAAAATTATAAAAACGCACGCCATTTTGTTTTGAACTGACATGAAGCGTCTTTTTAATTAACATATGTAATGACTTCTCTCGCGGGGTCAGCTTGGGAGCTAATTTATCGATAATTTCTTCTTAACTGTATTAAAAATGTTACCGTGCTATGAGTATTTTTTTGGTAAGTTAATTTTTTGCACTTATTGCTCGAACGTTGAGCGGAATCCGTCTTAAACATTATTAATATCAGTTTAATTAGGGGGAATGGGGCATTTATTATATATTTTATTTATTTACTGCAATAGGCCATTTCTGAGTTGCCTTTAGCCTCTGTTTCAAAACGAGTTCTGGTGCACAACCTTTGTTAGGGAAATTAGTTTTACCTGCACGTTAATTATTTCCATAACAAAGGTTGTGCACCAGGACTCGTTTTGAAACAGAGGCAAAAGGCAACTGGGAAATGGCCTATTCAGTTGCATTTTGGCGCCCCTACACAAGAGCCAGTCTCATAAAGAGAATGTTCCTTCCAATCAGATAATTTAAAGGTAAAGCCTTCACGATCCTTGTGGACCACAACTGCCTGAGCTTATTCCAGTTTCCGTAGAATGTAGAGACTAGCAGTGTTGCTGCTTCCCCTGGATGGGATGTTAGTCCATCCCAGCTTAGTTACCTCAGCTCCCAGCATTTTCACGTGTCAGATTGTCCTAACTGTTTGTCGGTACCTATTTATACTTCTGGGTGGCCGGGTTCAGTGGACTGCATGTGTTCTTGGGCAGAGCTCGAACCCGGATTAGGCCACCGTGCCTTCCACTACTTCCCATCATGCAACTCAATCATACACATTAATAATTATACGAGAAGGTTGTAAGATTTTTTAATTGTAGTACATTCTACAAAATTACAAAACAAAAATCATGACGATCGCAAAACTAGTTTAATTTTGTGCAATTTCTATGAGAACTGTAAAATTTGCGTGAGTTCTGTTGACAGTAAAAACGCATACCATGTAATAAGATGAGTTGTGTGGACGATCCTAATATATTTTAGGGTAATAAATGCTTCAGGCTTATCTTGTCCAATATAGAATTAAGCTTTCGTCTAATTAATGGAATTTGTTCTGTCCGTGCCAGATGTTTATTTACTTTCTTGTATCCGAAAAACAACCGGGAAAATTAAGCGGAAACGATAAAAAATAAAGAAGAACTGGATTTCTGATGCAAAATGAACCAGCACTTGTCAGTTTGGTAATAATTAAAGCATATAATTAATTACCCAGAGACCTGGAAAATTTCGCACATGAATTGGTCTTGAAACAGACTCGAGGCAAAAGAGAACTCGGAACGGCCTATTATATAACTCCAGTGATCACTCGCCGAACGAGTCAAAGAGGTCGGTAGTCTAATTGTTAATTGATAGACAACGTTATGATGTCACAGCATTGTGGGATCACTCGCATTCAAGCCAGGTTTTCATATGTTGGGAAAATCGCAGACCATCGGGGATTTTGTTATTTCCCGACCATTCCCGAAATTCTCGACTTATGAAAACACGACGAGGAATGGCTGAATCGGGAATGTCTGGGACGATCGGGAAATAACAAAATTCCCGATGGTCTGGGATTTTCCCGACATATGAAAACCAGGCTTTACTCTGTTTTGACAATGCTGAGACGTCATGCCATGAGACAGGCAAAGTTCGGACTTAAAGGAATTTCGATGACCGGGATCTCTCGGCCATATTGTAGTATTTTGTTTTCATCATGGCAAAAATCCAGGCACAACACTAGGTATCACCTTGAAGGAAAATTGACCCCATGTGACGTATTCGAAAAGCTGAAAATTCTAACTTTAGCCCTTTGTCGAATGTGGTTATGTATTGGATAATTAGGAGAAGACCAATTGTAAGGGTCTCGGATGTTGAACTCGTCCGTACGTATGCACTGTATATGTGCTATGTAAAGAGTTTATTTACCAGGAAGTTGCATAGTATACATGTAGCAGGGTATTTTTTACGAGCCGGTACAAATTGTTAGCTACTATTTACACTTCCTTCTCAAATCTAGGCCTTTTTTTGTGTTTCCCGTAGAGCGCGGTCATGGAGACTAAGACAAGTATTAATAACAATTAACACTTTATTGCATTAGCACTCATTTTGTATGCGTGGATCGCACTATGCCATGCGTATAATAACAGCGTGCCTGCGTAACATCATTACTAACCCGGCCGGTCGAATATTCATCAATTCTTCATTACTGCACCGTTCTGTTTTCTAAAATATATTGAACTGATTGAAAGTGCATACTATGTTCTATTTTTAGGTTCTTTATTATTTTACGACAACACATTTTCTAAAGCTTCAAAGATACGTCGTTAGTTTTATTGTTACTGCACCAAGATGTATCCCATGGCTTTGATGTGTTTGTCTCCATTATCTGACCATTTAGCCTCGTTTCCACACGTGTTGTTGTCATCATAATATCCTCCAGTACCAAACCCGATTCTGGAGTCACAAGTGTCACAATCGTTTTCGTTGTTACCAAGGATACCGATTCTTGCTTTAGCATAGAGGCTAGAAGTACACACAGCATTGAAGCCTTCCCTGGTGCAGTTGAACTGTAGGGAAGCCTGTGAGCCAATCAGCGACTTCCACGTGTCACGACCCAGTGAGGTGGCGCGGTAGTTCCCGTCAGCGATCAGTGAGTACAGAGAGTTGGCCTGCTTTTGATGACAATGAACTTGATATGTGCACCGGGGATCTTCATACCGAGACAGATCTTGGTGAAGGATGTATTCCAGTAGGTCGGTAACTTGGTCTCTTGTGAATCAAACCCAGTCTCCCCTCCAGCAAGGTTGTATTCAGTTTCATTGCTCCAGTACCCCGAGTTATAATGAAAGGTGCTCTGAGAAAGAATACAAATATTCATTTATTACCTTTAAATTATCCATTGTTTTGTTTTGCTGATATACAGTTTATTTTCATTGTCAGTTTGCATTGGTCGTGGTATTTACTCTACGTTAAGTTAAGTTAAAAGTTAATCAATCAATTTTTGCCAGGTCATTTTACCCAAACTTGGTGCTTTTTAAACTTAATTGTCAGTAATGAGATTTTCGCTTTTTATGAAGATTTTCATCCAAATAGTTTACAGGTTCTGCATCCTGGTATTTTTTTTCTTCGATTTTTAAAATCAAATTTGGAGATTTACTGACAATTCTGAAAAATCTTGAAATCCAAGATGGCGGATCCAAGATGGCGAATTTTTAAAATGTATGACGTTATTTTGCCGTGGTATGTCGTCATAATTGACACACGACTAATATTCTTTTTCGATGGCAGAATATGGTTAAATTGCCCTCCCAAATAGCTAATCCAATCCGATTCTTTGATAATTAGAAAATATATATTTATTAATGTCGTACGTTGTTGCCATCAATTTTCATGACGGGCGTCCATCCCCCATCTCCACATCCAAAATCTCCCATGTGACAGAGAACGGAAATTGGCTTCGAGTCAACGCAGAGCGTAACCAGCTGACTCACGTTTGACCTGTAGAATATGAAATGATATTTTGAATACTACAGATCTAGATTTGCCAGAGAGGGTCGTGAGTAAGTAAAGACAAAATAAAAATAATTTGATTTAAAGGGTCCACACATTAAAGACGATGGAAAATGCATTCTGAATCATCCTCTCAAAACATAGTTTAAGATATTATAACTCGTGTATCATTCGACAAAATACCCTGCAAACTGATACACAGATTTCGTCTGCTACAAATATAAATACAAGCCCAACTATTTTTGTAGCGTACAATTTCTTACGATAATAATCCTTAATCAATAAATATATCAGGATAAAGATATGTTGCGCATAAAGTAAATTGGTTTTCAAATGTTCCATAAGTCTGACATCAGAACAAGGTATTGATGACTTACTTGTATGCGTCAAATACTGCCTCACATGACTCTACAACTGGAAGAAATAGAAAACAAAACTTACTAGTTCAGTGAAGAAATACTTCTTGCTCGCTCTTTGCAACTACCTCAGTAACGATGTACGACCCATTAACACGAGATAAACTAAATAAACTGCTTTTTTAAGAATCATATTTATTCAAAAATCTTGGGTAGCCTGAGCGAACAAATGTCTCTTCGGTGCACAATATAAACCATTGCCGAGATGTCTTTTGCCTCTGTTTCAAAACGAGTCCTGGTGCGAAAACATAAAACAGAACTGACGTGTTAATTGCATTCAGTTATAAAGTTATAATTAAATTACATCTACGGTACCTTTGTCGCATAATTTTCCGATAAAACCTTTTCACAGAGGCATTCAGACGTGTCATCTTTATATCTCGCCACACATGTACCTCCGTTTTGACACGGCGAGGACGAACAAGGCGACTGAAATAAGAAAACAATAATTGCATTGATCGTTGCAGCGAAATAAAAATTAGTGGCTTTGATTTGAAAAACAAGGCAGCTTAAATGAGAAACAAATCAACAAGGTTTCCTGTAGTTTATTCCACTCGCCAGGTTGTGATCATGAGTAAGATTGTTTCCGAAGTATTATTTTAGGAGAACAAATCAGTACAGTGTCAGTACAGCTCTTTTTTACGTTTATTAGCCGTATGGTAATTTCTGGCTCGCAAAAATCAATAAATATAAGTGAGATTTAAGTTATACAACTGCGTAAATCATAATCGTGACTGAGGTTTGTAAAGTAAACCTTGTCTTAATTAACATAGATTTTACGATTTTTTAGCTCCGTTTACTCCTTAGTTTTTTTTTGACTGAGAAGATATATCAAACACTCGAGACAGTGTTTCCTCCGATTTCCAAACACCTCGAATTTCGGATGAAACACTATCTCGTGTTTGATATAGTACTGCAAAAATAGAATAATAGAAAGACTAAAAACCACACCATACCATACCATATTGGAAAAGTAATGAGAAGTACTGTTTCTTTTGTAGTTCTTAGCGTTGTTGTACTTATCTACAGACAATAACTCGCACCAAAGCTTTCCATCAGCTCCTTTGGAGGCAGCCAGATTCACAGAAAAGCACAAAGGATTTCTGAGGCATTTAAAGGTGCAATCAAACTCGTCGTACGCCGTGAATGTTCCAACTCGAGGCACATTCAGATAATGGAACTCGTCTTTTGAAAGCAGGCGCTGTCTAAACGTCCGAGGAGAGGTATCCCCGGTTTTCAAAATGCATGTTCCTGTTACGAGAGCAGCACAATTAATAACCAGTTTATGAAAATACTTTTAGAGTGGAGACGATTAGCACAAAATGTTCAAAAACGGCGTTTAAAAAGTCAATATTAACCGTGGATTTTCTCGCATTTCCTTCGGTAAATGTTTTTGAAAACTCGCACAATTCAAGACAGAAACGCCACCTATCACATGACCGTTTCTTGAAGAAATTTGTCAGAGCAAGTAAGTTTTATTGTTTAAAATAACAAATGAGGTAATATTGGCAAAATCGTCTGAAAAACCACAAGGTTTTCCCCCTCCAAAATGCCAGGCAAACTCAGTTTCATAAGGTATACCAAAGAAAATCTAAAACTAAGGAAAACAACAATTCCAACTGTCCAGTCGCCGTTCCGGTATGTTTACAAATTCCCGATAAAACGCCGTTCTCGTCCCAGTTCATTTTCCTTTGTTGTAACTTTGCCAGCAAAAATCATTAGCCAAATAATGTCAGTTTAAATTTTGGGATATGGCAAAGTTTAATTTTAAAAATATAAATACGATATTTTATTTTCTCTAACTAGTGATACAAAATGGGGATGGATACATTTGCTATCGCTATCAACGCTACATGTATCCCTATATCGTCAACGACAACCCAATTTATTAGCTGTTTTACTGACAGTGACGGCGGAAAAATTGCGTTGACAATAGTTTTGTTGACATTTAAGAATAATGTATTGTCCAAGACCAAGAAAGCAGAAGCTGTTTGAAATGTGTTGACAGAAGAATAACTTTGATTTCCGTGTTCATGAAACTAAGGCCCAGTTCAGACGGCGTACTTCATATGGGCCGAATCGAATTCGATGAATTAAGTTCATGCGAAGTACGGCGTCTGAATCAATTCGAAACGGCTTATTGAATTCGGATCGGCTCAGCCGTTCTTCCCGCCTGGCTCAGCCGGCAATAACGGCTGTGGACCGGCTTTGATTCAGACGCCGAACTTCACATGAGCCGAAACAAATGCATGAATTATTATAATGTAATTTTCAATATAACAGCAATTTCCCCCTATTAAATTAAGTTCGGCTGAATTAAGCTCGGCGTCTAAATCAATTCAGTCGGTCTAAATTAATTTGGGTCGGCCTAAATTCGAATTCGATTCGGCTCATGTAAAGTACGGCGTCTGAACTGGGCCGAAGTGTAGCCGGTCGTTTTAAAATTCCACATATATACACAATATACCCTAAAATGTTTTAAATTCTCTGTGAAATTTTGCTTGTAAATTTTTGCTTGTTTTAGATTCAAATCTAAGAAAATACTGCAACGAACAACGTTGCAGTTTGCAAGTTGATATTAATTTTAATGCTGATAACATGACATCAATAATATCATTCAAACGTGATAAAGTTTGGATAGACTAGGGAGAAATTATTTCTTATATATATCGTATTCGTATGGTTTTTAACTATATTATGTCTAATACGAAGGCGTTGGAACCAAACAAATATAAAATTAATTTTTACAATTGAAGAGCAGATGAATTTACTGACCTTCCGTCGTAACACGGACGATGCAGTGAAGACAAGCTCCCCAAACAACAAACAAGAAGAGTGTAGCACGCGTCCCGAGAAGCAACTGCATTTCATCTCAGTACTCGTTCGCTAAATAATATGAAATTATACGTTTAAAGTAACCAGCACTTTATAAAATCGCACCAAGGGTCAAGCTAATTGTATCATACTGCTAATAAAGTACAGCCCATGCACAGTACAACTTTTTAGAGGGTGTGAATTATTTGTTATGTAAGCAAAGTCTATGGGAAATAATGTAAATGACGCGTAACTTCGTATCTGCCATTTATTGGCCGGAGAATAAATGAATAAATGGCACCACCTGTCAAGAGGAAGCTGAAGAAACAAGAAATGAACTAATTAAAATAAACACATTGATGGAAGTAGCAGTGAAGTGTGCCCTATCGTTGGCACTCGAACATATTTTAGATTAATTTTGACAACTTTTCGACATCTTTTCTGATTGCTTCCATTTAAATTAGCAAATCAAATTGAAAGAACTGTGGAAGGCGGATATGTCAATTGTCAGAACGCGAATGTGGAGCACGCCCAGGATACATTTTGTGTACGAGCAACAAAATTTAATATGAATTGAAAATTTAACAACTCAGAAGGTTGGCTAAAGTTGTAAAATACATCCACAGTACCCGCTTTATTTCTTGCAATATTCTCTGATAAAACCTCTAGCTTTCACAAACAGTTGACATATACACCTATTTCAATTAACGTTGTCGGATAGAAAGCGTAAAGACTACAAGACAAGACCGATTGGTAGTCTGGGTATTCATTGTAATTTCCATATCGGTTGAAAATAAATCTACAAGTTTTATTTTATTTTCGGACGTGATGTATTTGGTTTGCCCCGAATTAGATAATTTGTTTTTCCATGTTTTTTCACTAGCTGATTCTGCTGAAATTAAGTTTGGCTAAAAGTAGCTTACTTCTACAGGTTTAAAACAAAAAGGAAACGTTAGAAATAATGTTTTTCATGTTACTTCTCATTAGTATTTAGTGCGTGCAGCAGTTTTATACTTTTAACCATGCTACCTTTTGGTCTTGTCTTGCGGGCTTTGCGGGCTTTTAAAAACATTTCTATCCGACAACGTTAATTGAAATAGGTGTATAAGTATAATTATACTTCCTATATTTGCATTCGATTTGGTTTGAGTGATTTGCACCGGCTAGAATGCCATGCGTATAATAAAACCACGTGTAACATCATAATATTAGTGACTAGATACGCATGTACTGTATATTACTAATCCGAATACACCTATTTCAATTAACGTTGTCGGATAGAAGCGAAGCCTACAAGACAAGACCGAATGGTTACCTGGGTATTAATTAGAATTTGCATAAGTTTTTATTTTGCCCGTGATTTATTTGCTGTGCACCGAATTAGACACAGGTTTAAAACAAAAAGGAAACATTATAAATAATGTTTTTTCGAGTTCATATATTTTATCAGTATTCAGTGCGTGCAGCAGTTCTCTACTTTTACCCATGCTACCATTCGGTATTGTCTTGCAGGCTTTAACATTTCTATCCGACAACGTTAATTAATCTCGGCTGAAAAACAGTTTTGCTCCAAATCATAAGTTGTTGTTTGTGTAAAACTGGTTTAGGGGTTTGAAGTCGATAATTCTTTAACTGGTTTGAATACCAGGCGATTTGTTTCTGCTTTTTCTACTTTCAAATTTCCCGCGCGCCGCCATGTTTGTTTTCGCAAAGTTTGATGGGAGATTATGACGTCATTGAGTTGTCGTACGTTGCATTTTGGCTTTCAGTTTGGACTCTATCATGTCGTTGTCGCGTTAAGTGTTCTACGTAGTATCAGCCTTGCTTACTCTATTTGTATTTCTATTTTTGGCTGATTACGTAGACATTTTTTTTCACAGTTTTCACAGGCCGTGCCACTTGTCAGGCCGTGCTTAAGTCAGCTTTGTGTGAAGTTAGAGATATGTACGTGCATTTAATGTGTATTCCGGCTCAATAACCGCGAAATCTTCTTCCGTAGACTCCAAATTAAAGTCTCCGACAACGCAATGACGTCATTAAATTACCATAATGAAACATGGCGGCGCGCGGGATATTTAAACGGAAAACCGAACACTTCGCATTCGAACCAGTTACGGAAATATCGACTTAAAACCCCAAGAATAGTTAAAGAGAAACATTACGTATACGTTGGAGCTAAAACTGCTTTTTAGCCGAGATTCCCTTTAAATCAAATCCAAACCATGCTCTCACAACTTGCAAAGCAATCATCACAACTTTAGCCAGCGGATTCATAATCTGCACGTGCGTAGACGTGCGTAGAAGTTGTGTAAAGCCAGAAGGAAAGCTATAAAAGAAAAACATGGCGGCCGATGAGGCGATGGAAGTGCGTACTGATGTATGAATGATTATTGTATTTTTTCACTTTGTGATCCTTTAAACCATATAAACTTCTTCCTCAAGTTTTTCGTTTTTAAGATGCAACCACGACCGCGACGACAACAAGAACGTCACAAAACAATAGGTTTAATTAGTAATACAATATTCTGCACGTGTGTTTTGCATATTTCTTTGCCGTCCCATGCAAAACAAAACGCACGTGCGTTTTTCATTTACATTTCTTTGCCTTCGTTTGCAAAACAAAACAAATCAAATGTCCAAATTCAACACGCGAAGGTTAATTTTCCTTTTTCTGTCCTGGACTTGAACTCACGAATTCAGCTCCTGGAAAGTTCGGCCACATTGGACAAATTGAACGTGTTGGAATAATCTCGAAATAGTTGACAGGAACGTTAATTATTTTTTTAAGGAATTTTGCGCGCGAAAACAAGCCTTAAGAAAACACCGCTGACCAAAACGAAATTGATCGCTTTGCAAGTTGTGAGAGCATGGTTCTCGGTCCCAGGCCCTGTCTCCCCCCCCCCCCCCCCCCCCCCCCCCCCTGCTGCGGACATCCGGCATCCTGTTTTTTTTTTTTTTTTTGCAACACAAATTATTTTATTGTCAAACTGAAACACGAATTACAAGGTTGGTACTAACACTAATTACAGAATTGACATTAACAGAAATTATAAAACTGTGACTAGCTCTAGTTACAAAGTTGTAGATAACGCTAATTGTATAATTATCACTAACCCTAATTACAACACTAATTACAAAATTTCACAAGCACTGGTTGTAAGTTGTAGCTATCGATAATGTAGAGGAGCTTTTATATAGCTATAATTATACATTAGGTAGTATGCAATGAGCAGCAGGGAAGTGGACATAATGGAATCAGATACTGGATTAGAATTGCTAATGTAGAGGTATCTCAATGTACAGGGTGTTGGGGACAGCGCTATGATAATAAAGTCGACTAGTTAATATTTAGCATTGGAACTAAAGGATCCCATTTCTTCAAATTGGTACCTAATTTATGGGATTCAATGTGAAATTGGGAGTTAAGGACCATCAAAAAAGTTTTCAAGTGCGGCGTTTTATTATTGGTTCTGCAGCACCATATGTAGTGTCTCGCTAAAAGAAAGCAGAAGTTTAGTTGTAGTGAAAAAGTGGAGGTGTCCGGCCTCAGGCCCAAAAATATGGCAATATTTTTTGGGTAATTTCTTTGTATTATATTAGCGTGCTCAAGCTTTTCAGTCAGGTTGTCCCAAAAGCTCATGACTTTAGTGCAGTGCCAGAAGAGATGGGTCAGATTTCCAGGAAAGTTGTTACAAAAGGAGCATTTTGGTTCTTGTTTTATGCCAATTTTTGTTAAGAAAACATTTGTAGGTAGTATTCTATGGAGGGATCTATAATGGAAGTTTCTGAGTTTTGTACTTTTAGTGCACCTAGCTGCCAGTCCATAAGCGGTTTTCCAATCAGCAGAATATCTGTCATCAAAGGCAATAGCGTTGTTCCATTTCAGTTGACTCTTCACGGGTGAAGTGCTTTTGAAAGAGTGAAGTTTCTTATATACTATCCTGTTCCCTTTATTGCTTTTAAAAAAGGTATCAATAAATTTAATGTCTTATATTTTCCGGGTTCTTCATTATTTTCTGACAACATATTTTCTAAAGCTTCAAAGTTACCTAGTCAGTTTTCTTGTCACTGCACCAATATGTGTCCCATAACTTTGATGTGTGAGGAACCCTCGTTTCCACACGTGTTGGTGTCATCATGGTATCCTCCAGTACCAAATCCGATTCTGGAATCACAAGAAGAGCAAATATTTTCGTTACCAAGGATTCCGATTCTTGCTTTAGCTGCGGCGGAATTAGAACACATGGCATTGAACCCTTCCTTGTTACAGTTGGTCTACAAAAAGGCCTGTGAACCAATCAGCGACTTCCACGTCTCACGACCCAGTGATGTGGCGCGGTAGTTCCCGTCAGCGATCAGTGAGTACAGAGAGTTGGCCTCCTTAGCTTGTTGATGACAATGAACTTGATCTGTGCGCCGATCTTCATACCGAGACAGATCTTGGAGAAGGGCGTGTTCCAGTAGGTTGGCAACTTGGTCTCTTGGGAATCAAACCCAGTCTCTCCGCCATCAAGGTTGCATTCATTTGTATCACTCCAGTACCCCGAGTTATAATGGAAGGTGGTCTGAGAATTGCGGATGACTCAATACATACTCAGACGTTCTTACAGCTACCCAGTTTACTTCTTCTTTCGCATATTGTGATCTACTCTGTGCTCAACTAACTATTAGCTAAATGCTGTCTTACCCTCGCGAAGCGAGGCCGGAGTCCGAGCGTGCGAGGTTGATGATTTTGTCCCGAGATCAAGTTTCGTTTAGAGTTAACGGTTCTCTATTTCTTTATTTCTGAGGTTGGTGTTTGACACAAGAATGACGTCATACGGCGCGCTAGTAGCGTAATGGTGTAGGGAATCGCCTTTCAAAGTGCTTAACACTGTTTAGATGTTGATCACTCTTAGGAATGGTAGTGAGGCAGAAATGCTATGGCTTTTTACGACCTTCTTACAGAAGTTAATGCGTTGCTAATCACAAACATGATTCGAAGCAAATGCTGCGACATTTTTGTCGATCTCTTTTCTTCTGTGAAGGGTTTACACTTGGAAAATCTCATTTCTGCGAGTACCTTGTTGCCGTCAATCTTCATTACTGGAGTCCATGCCCCTTCTCCACATCCAAAATTTCCCAGGTGACAGAGAACGGAAGTTGGTCTTGAGTCAAAGCGGAGCGTAACCAGCTGACTCGAGTTCCATCTGTGGAATGAACCAAAAGGTCGTACAATTAAAGGGACACTGTCCTGATTTTAGCATAATTTTGGGAAGCTCAGAAACATATCTAGATCATAGGAAGTTGAACAATAATGGTTCGATTCTGTAGAATAGCACTCGACAAATGACAGGAACCCATTAGGAAGTGAGGATGACGAACGACAGCGAGGATGGAAATGGATTGCAATATGGATTTTTGAAAAAACGTCAGGATGTCAGTTTTTCAAAGTTTCAAATTTGGCTCGGAAATCTTTGAAATTTTGCAAAAATTTTGTTGCAGTATGGAATTTCTTGAGGAAATTGCTTTTTATCATTTAGTTAGAGTTTATTAAGTTCTTATTTCATAGATTTAGGGACCATTTCGTGCATTTATAACAGTTTTGAGCAAATACGCCGGGACAGTGTCCCTTTAACTGCATTGCAGACTTTGCGGTTCGTCTATCTGTGACAGACGTTTTTAGGGAATTTTACAAGTTTAAAAGTAATGCCCGTTTATATAAAACCAAAAAACCTACATTTAACGTCATTACAAGCCGATTTCGGCGTGGTGGGAGTGTTAGGAAACAGGTACATGCGTGTTATAAACCACGGTTATAGTGCTACTCCCTATTTATACTCCTGGGTGGAGAGAGAATTGTGAGAGTGAAGAGTGTTGCCAGCTTCCCTCGGCCACCGCTTAATCCGAAGTTTAACTTAGACCATCACGTCTCCCTAATTTTCAAAGATAGACCCAATCAAACATGTAATCTGACTTACTTGTATGCGTTATAGATTTGCTTGCATGACTTGGCAGCTGAAGGAGACAGAAAGGGCAATTATTAAGACTTGTTATCTCAAAAAGAGCACAGAGAAAAAGTCTTTATTCTATCTTTTTGTTTGTCGCAATGTTATGTATTTATTTATTTATTTATTATTATTTCGAAATGGGCCAATGTGGCACGCGTATTTGTACCAAGCGCCGCAATTATGCCGGTCTAATACCCTCAGCTGTATTTGAACCAAATAAACTAACAACATACATACACACTAAATTTTGATACCTTTGACACAATGTTTCTATCTCAATTTACTCAATTTACTATTTCCATGCAAAACGCAAAACTATACGGTTTGGAATCAAACATACATACACTTTTTATTCTGGTATGTTTGATTTTCCATGCATCATAGTATTGGCATAAAATATGGCTCGAGCAAAATTAAAGATTTACTGATTTTACGATTTTCTGTTTATCGTTGTCCTGGCAATATCGATTTCCGACTTAAGACTACATTTTGGCAAACTTTCAATCTAAGACCATTAACTGGTGTGAATCTGTTATCGATTTCAAGGGAAGACTACCAAAAAGCTAAGTAGAGAAGTTAGTTAGGCCCAGTTCAGACGCCGTACTTCACATGAGCCGAATCGAATTCGAATTTAGGCCGACCCAAATTAATTTAGACCGGCTGAATTGATTCAGACGCCGAGCTTAATTCAGCCGAAGTTAAATTAATAGGGGAAAATTGCTGTTATATTGAAAAATACATCATAATCATTCATGCATTTGTTTCGGCTCATGTGAAGTTCGGCGTCTGAATCAAAGCTGGTCCACAGCCGATATTCCCGGCTGAGCCAGGCGGGAAGAACGGCTGAGCCGATCCGAATTGATTCAGCCGTTCTGAATTGATTCAGACGCCGTACCTCGCATGAACTTAATTCATCGAATTCGATTCGGCTCATGTGAAGTACGGCGTCTGAACTGGGCCTTACGGTCCCCAAAACACTGTATCGAAACACCTATAACTAACACCCTAATTAGTTAATAAGTGCGAATATCATATGGTATAAAAAAAACTGAAGAGAATCGTAAGAAGCAAGCTAATAATAAACCGAAGAAAAAGCGGGTAGGTCCACTGCAACGCCGGTCTACCGAAAAAAATAAAAACTGACATGTAAAAATGCCCAGCCGTATTACACAACTTTCCGCTGAATAAATTGTTTATTATACGACATAATATCTTTCCTAAAAAATATAGGCTTTCAACAGTGTTTTCCGTAGCGCGCGGTCAGGAGGACTAAGACCCGTGTAATACGGTCTCATATTTGCTGTCGTCTTTGTGCGTATTCGCACTCTAAAATGCTATGTCGTATAATAAAATAAAGTTTAGTATATCAAACATAAATTAGTACCTGTCTCGCAATATTCTCCGATAAAACCAGTTTTTTCACAGAGGCATTCAACGTGTCATCTTTATAGTTCGCCGCACAGGTTCCTCCGTTTTGACACGGCGAGAACGAACAAGGCGACTGATCGAAATGAGAAGAAATAATTGAAAATATAACAGCTTACCCGCTCTGTGTTTTAATACTTCGATATTGTTCTCAGCTGGCAAAATATTAATTAAGAAAAAAAAAAAAAAAACACATGCGGGATGAGCCGATTTAGTATTGATCGCGTTTCTTGTATAATTAATCCAAGTGAACATGAGGTAACATTTCTTGTATTCAATAAATTTAGTTCACGTGCTTCCAAATAAATTTATAAATTTAAAAATGTATTTATTTATTTATTTATTTATTTTTATTGCTTCAGCATTTTGGCAATATCGTCCACGGGTTTATATGCTGATTTTGCAAGACACCTTGGGAGTAGTATGCCTTATAGTAGATAGCCTGTAGTTTGCTCCATTAGACAAGATGGTTACCTGTCGATTATGACGTCATTGTCAAATGATGTCATGAAATCCGCCATCTTAGATTTTAAAAATATATTAATGACGTCAGAAAATAACATAATTGGATACAACATTAATATTACAAAACAATAAAGGGATGCTAAAATGAATAAATACTACAAAACGTGACTGAAGACATCATGAAAAAATATCATGAAAACGAATAATTATACCTGTGAATGGAAATATAGGTAAACCTGCATTTCAAAATACAGTTACCATGGCAAAATCAACTATGGCAGGTATTGTAATTAAAATGTCGCCGAGGAATTAAATGAAAAGCTGCTAAACGTTTTAGCATCCCAGAGTGAAAATATTTTTCAAAACTGTGATAAAACCCGGGGGTTCCGAGGGTTTCTAAAAATTATGCAAAAATAGTGCGCGAAATGTCGTCCTTCCAAAATAGCGAAATTATGATGCGACAACTTCAGTTCCTGTAATATTGCACAATACACGGTGGGCACAGAGTGACCCTAAAACGCCGACCTTCATTCAATTTTTCACGTTTTGATGCAGGCTACCTGAAATTTTACAATAATATAGAACTCGACATTCTAACAAATCGTATGTTTTTTGTTTTTCAAATATTTCGAAATTTTTGGCGGGAAAATGACGTCGCAACGTTGGTGCCAAATTTTTATGGAACATTTGATGACAGTTTCTGAAAGAACATGCCACAAGAATGCTGAAACTGAAAAATATCTGAAATATGTTGATCCAATCAAACGTTATGGTGTATTGAAGTTTGCATTTTCCGCCATTTTGTTACTAAAAATAGCTCAAAATGGCGGAAAATGCAAACTTCAATACACCATAACTTTTGATTGGATCAACATATTTCAGATATTTTTTTTCCCGCCAAAAATTTCAAATTTGAAAAACAAAAAACATACGATTTGTTAGAATGTCGAGTTCTATATTATTGTAAAATTTCAGGTAGCCTGCATCAAAACCTGAAAAATTGAATGAAGGTCGGCGTTTTAGGGTCACTCTGTGCCCACCGTGATATTTTCTCAAGATTATCAATTTTATGTTGTAAAGTCCATAATTGAACCAGTTTTATTTTTAAGCATGCAATTTTATTATTCGGCAAGAAACTTCATATATTCATCCTGTCAGTGTTTCACTTTTTACTGAGCGGAGGGGGTTAACCAAAATAACTCACCTTGATGGAAAAGTGATGGGAACTCTGGTTTCCTTTGTACTCCGTGGAGTCTCTGTATTTATCAGAAGACAGTAACTCGCACCAAAGTGTTCCATCGGCTCCTTTGGAGGCGGCCAGCTTCATAGAAACGCAGGAAGTGATTTTGAGGCATTCAAAAATGCAATCAAACATGTCGTACACTGTTAATGTCTCAACTTTAGGCACATCCAGATAATGAAACGTGTGTTTTGAGAAATCATAAGAAACATTTGTAACAACTGAAAGAGGAAGAGAGTTTTGCGAGATTTATTATGCTGTGTTGATAACGGGGCAAGGAAACTATCATGTTTCAGATAGATAAAAGTAGCGGGGAAAATATGAAGCTAAAAAGTGTCAGCGGGTATTCAGGGAAGATCGCTCATTTGAATCGATCCACCTTAACGAAAAATATTTAGATATGTCTAGAATCTTTGCAACCAAACAGCTAACTCATGTCGAGATATGTTGCTGTATTTATTTAAATTAGACTTTCAAGAGGAAATGTATAATTCAAGCCCCCGATCTTGACATGCACGATAGAAACTAAAAAAAATAGGAAAAACTAAACAAACATTTGCACATAATCATGTTTATAATTAACAATCACCAGCTTTTTTGTCTTTTACTTAAGCATTTCGGTGTCTTTTAGAAAAGTTAAGTGTAACTTATTTAAGTTATATCAGAAACCCATAAGGGTTATGGGTTTCTGGTTATATATAAACCATGACAGTAACTTGACTGTATTTCATGGCTAGGAGCCCGGTGTGACGACCGTTTTAATTAATTTAATTACATTATTTCGTGCGTTAAGACTGGCTATCCTGATATCAAAAGTAGAGGATAGCTAAATCCTCGGCTTCTGATTGGATAGTCTGCAAGCATGAAATAATATGGATTAATTTTTAAAGTCGTCACACTGGGTTCCTAGCTGTAAGCTATATCTGATAAAACAGCCTTTGTTAAAATTTAGTCATGTTTTGTGTTTGAACTCTTGCTCTTGCCCTAAATATATTAATTATGTAATCTTCACGAATATTCTTCTTCAACCTCCAAAATATTATTATTAAAATTCCTATAAAAGGATGCTAAACGATTGTGAATGTCTTTGATAAATACATGATAATCTATCTATTTTCTTAAGTACAATTTTGCAAAAGTTCAATGATTGGATAATTTAAGCACCGATTTGTCTTTATCTTTTTTATTTTGTTGTATCTTAAACAAGAAGTTCCGCTATAAAAGGGATGGCACCTCCCACATTTCACACCTTTCGGGTGCGAAATGCAAATTTGTACTCTTGCAGTCGTGGCACGCTGTTGAGTAAAGCGTCCTGCATACTAAATATGCTTCAAAATCTCGTGAAACCAAAATATATCATTAACAAAAATAAGATATAACTTGCTAATGTTTTAACAGAACATTCTTAGAAAGAATACAACAAATTTTATCAGAGACGGTCGTACAAAAAGCGCAGGTTGTTTGTCAGCTGTTTACGCTTTGATGGTTGATTGATAACTAGGTGTGAGAATGGCCAGGCCAGGCCCCTTTTATACCGGAACTTCTTGTTTAAATGCGTTGTTTTTAATTAATTCTGAGCTTTCACCAAATTTCTTAATGCACAAATTGTGTTTAGTAGAACGATTTCGCATAAGCCGATTTTTATTTGTTAATGTAGTGGAACAATAGAACATTTACGTGCACTAAAAAAAGTATTGTTTAAAATTCTAATTTGTGCACATACCAGCGTGCAACAACGTATTTTCCACACACCAAACGTATATTACATGCTGGTATGGCCACATATTATAATTTTAAACAATAGTTTATTTCAGCGCACGTAATATTCTATTGTTCTTCTACATTAGCATGTAATGGTACTCATTAGCATAGAAAAATCGGCTTATGCGAAATCGTTCTAGTATCTTGAGTTCATTTGGTTATAAATAAACAATAGCCCTCCATTTGGCGAGGAAATATGCTCGGATATTTGTCCGCGGACATTATATGTTCCGAGAAGCGAACAGTTTTCCGAGAGCGAAGCTCGAGGAAAACTGTGAGCTTGGAGGAACAGATAATGTCCAAGGACAAATATCCGAGCATATTTTTGAAGCCAAATGGAGGCTATTGTAGTTATTATCCTTCAAATATTTTTTCACAAGGCCGCTCTGTTTGCCGTGGAAGATCTCGGTCGGCCAAGCAGTTAAACATCAAAATAATTCTGTTGGCGTTCAAAAATATTTCTATTCTGTTCAAAACAATCAGTTTTATTTAATTTAGCAATTTATTTGAGACGAAAACTGAACCTGCGAACGTGAAACGCAAATTTTAAAAACTGGGGAATATCACTTGGGGAATATCACCCGGATATTCCCCAGTTTTGGCTGCGTCACGTGGCGTGTTTAGACCAATCGCGCGCGAGAAAATTTTTGATGGATTATAACGCCATTTATAAATTAACTACTGCAATATTCTGTAAATTATATGTATAATAAATAACCTTCTTTGATTTAAATGGTTTACCTTAGCCTGCAACTAAATTTGGTGTTCATCGGGGAATCAGCTGCAGTGCTTCCCTTAATTTGGCGCGTCAATATTATGGACAATTTTGACCATGCCTTTACAATCAGTTCATCTCGTTTTGGAAATAATGTTGCAAGACTGAGTCCAGTAACAGTTCAATTAGGAACTTGAAAACAGCGATGGCGCTCAGTATCGGACCAATAATAAACTTCCGCTTTGTAAATATCAGTAAAAACAAAACAAAAACCCTACTTTATGGAATCGGAAACTTACCTTTCGCACAGGTTGCTTTGGGTATTGTAGAAGATAGCACTTGCAAAAGCACCAAAGAAATAAAAGTAGATAACATGGCCGACTAGAATATTTCAAGTCGTGGATTCCAACAAGAAGCTCTAACGCGCTTATGACTTGACTTGATTATGGCTTTAACTTTATTTATGATGGGGGGTCAGAAAGTCCCCACCCCGCTGATTTTCAATTTATCAGTCCACTCAAAGAGTATGACAGCCAAGGCATCGATTCGAAAAGCTGATAATTTCTAATGTAGCTCTTTGTCGGATGCAATCATGTGGTGGATAACTACACTGTATTAACGAGAAGCCCAATTGTAAGGGTCTCCGATGTTTTAAAAAACCGTCCGTATACACTGTATATATATGCGCTATGCAAATAGTTTATTCAGCAGAAAGTTGTATAACGTAGCTACTTAGGAAATTTTTAAGAGTCAGTACAAATTGTTTATTATTATTTACACTTCCTTCGAAAAGCGCGCTCATGGGGAATAAGACAAGTACGTATGATACTTTCATCTCATTTGTATTCGATTTGGTTTGCGTGATTCGCACTCTTTAAGAATGCCATGCGTATAATAAAAGCTTATGAACACCATCATTTTAGTCGGATAGTATATTACTAACTCGAATATTCAAAGATCACTACTGCACCACTTTGCTTTCTAAATCTACCAAAAGCTCATGCATGCTGCGTACATCATATTATATTTTCTCAGGGACAACACATTTTCGAAAGCTTCAAAGTTACGTGGTCAGTTCCTTTTCACTGCACCAAGATGTACCCATGGCTTTTGATGTGTTTTTCTCCATTATCTGGTCGGACGGTAGCCTCGTTTCCACACGTGTTGGTGTTATCATGGTTTCCTCCAGTACCAAACCCGATTCTGGAGTCACAGTTGCTGCAATCATTCTCGTTGTTACCAAGGAAACCGATTCTTGCTTTAGCTGCGGAAGACATGGAACACATGGCATTGAACCCTTCCTTGTTACAGTTGTTCTGCAAGGAGGCCTGTGGACCAATCAGCGTCTTCCACGTGTCACGACCCAGTGATGTGTTGCGGTATTGTCCGTCAGCGATCAGTGAGTACAGAGAGTTGGCAGTCTTGTTGATGACAATGAACTGATCTGTGCACCATCTTCATACCGAGGCAGATCTTGGAGAAGGGTGTGTTCCAGTAGGTCGGTAACTTAGTCTCTTGTGAATCAAACCCAGTCTTCCCTCCAGGGAGGTTGTATTCATTTGTATCGTTCCAATACCCAGAGTTATAATGAAACGTGTCCTACAAAAGGATATCAGTAAGTAAATCGTCATTTTTCCATTGCAAGCTGCATTTATCGTGGTCGGGGGGGGGGGGGGGGGGGGGTGGGGGGGGGGGGGGGGGGGGCTAGCAGCGAGGCCTGGGACTAGTATACATGATTGCACATTTAAGAAATTTGGCCGAGCGAGACTAAGTACTGTTTTGTTTAAAATAAACACGGCGGACGATGGCGGACATGACATGCGTTTGTGTTCGTTCAGAAATATTTTGGCGATTCCACGTTCAAACATCTATGGAACGATTCGGTCGCTGTTTTAACTGAACTTTGGTCATTGTGGGACACCATGGATGAAAATTCCACAGCAAACTCCCGTAGAGGTACGTTTCTCGAATGATTGACATATTTCTTTACTTGTGCGATCATGTATAGCGGAAAAGCGGCAAGATTAAAGGCGCGCCTGCCCCCCCTGATCGTGGTATTTACCCCACGTTATATTAAGTGAACTCGTTAAGTTAAGTTAAATTAGTTATGCCAGGTTATAGACCTTATCATAAATGGCGGTGGATTAATTATTCTTTTAAATCCATGCTAGTCAGCCCTCCTAGCCTCTTTTAGAGTAAAATTTTATTTTGAATTTGCACACACTAACGAGGCTAGGGGGGGGGGGGGGGGGGGGGGGGGGGGGGGGGGGCTCTGATTAGTATGAATATAAAAGAATAATCAATCGGCCGCCATTTATGAATAAGGTCTATAGGTTAAGTTAAGTTATGTCGCCTTTTCTCTCTAATGTCGTTTATACTGTGATGTGCAGTAACCGTTCCCGAAACTTACATGCATCATTTCAGATATATGTTTTTGGTTATTAAGAAAAAGAGACCTGATCTAATGATACATTTTTATAGTCTATATTGACCGGGTAAGAATTATTGGATGTGGGAAAAGCGGACGCACACTTGATTGTCACATATCAAAACTTGTGTTGACTATTTCAACATCAAACCTGAAAACTGGAACCTGTTTTTGGTTCCAGGCTAAATCCAAACTCGTTCCCAGGGTATCTCATCCCCCCACTGGGAACGAGGTTGTGCTACATCCTCCCAAATGGCTAATTCATTTTGTCCTAGTTAATTATCCATCATTAGTTTTGGAGATCACGATTCTTCGAGAATGATAAAAGAGATAATTAATAATGCCATACCTTGTTGCCATCAATTTCATGACCGGCGTCCATCCCCCATCTCCACATCCAAAATTTCCCATGTGACAGAGGACTGAAGTTGGCTTTGAGTTAACGCAGAGCTTAACCAGCTGACTCACGTTTGACCTGTTGAATATGAAATTTTTTTTTTAATGCTACAGATCCATTGCAGATCAGTTTGCAAGAGAGGATCGAGAGGAATATTATATCAAGTAAGTAAAACATAACATAAAATTTGTTTGGAAAGTTCAAGATATGTCAATAGGGTTTTAACCACTATAATAGTAATATAGTCACAAAGTATTTTAGGTCCTCTTACAAAACTCATTTGTTTGTTCTAGGAGCATTGTCTCCCGTCGGGAACTTAGAAATTGTTTTCTTTGTCGTTTCCTTTAACGTATGCAGGACGTATATTTTTTAGATTTTATTCTTAACATAGTAAATTTTTAGCTATTTCTCCCTGTAAATAATTTAGATTTTATAATTAGGTAAATCTTTTTATATACTTTTTATAATTTTATACACGACCCCACCAGCTCTGCTGATTTTGGATAAATAACGAATTTACTTACTTACTTACTTTCTTACTTACTTATGTCACATATGAACCTAGTAAATGGCCTGGCTCGCCACAAGTCTCCCTGTAGCTCTGTTGTTAGAGGCATCCGACCGGTGTGCGGAAGGTCATGTGGTCTCATGGGTTTAATTTGTCTTCCGTCGGTGACTAATAATTTTTTTTTCTCTGTCCCATGCAGTTATAGCTACTTACTAAGGTATTTTTAATGTTTATAAATATGACTTACTTGTATACGTCATATACTTCCTTGCATGACTCTATAGCTGGAAAAAAATGCAAAAATAAAGTTGGCATTTGTGCACAAGGAGCAGAGGAGCCAAATTTGACCTTTGCGAGTTTCGATCTATATGCTTTATACGCGGTGTATTGCGTTACTGCGTTATTCGATCTTATTGTTTACGCTTTTTCATCCCAGCGGGTAATCAGTCGCTTTCCGGTCGTTGCCCGAAGGGCAGTGACTTAGCTCTTTTAGAGATACGTGTACTGTCATCTGATTGGTTGTTACTTGCGCACGAAATTTCAAAACCGAGCAACAACCAATCAGAGACACTACACGCCGAGCCATACGTCTCTCGAGCGAGAGAAGGATTGATCGCGTGGTAAGAGATGAACATATACTGTAAGAAATGGTATACAGCAAGGCCAAGTGTGAAGCGAAAATTTAACAAACTGAACGGTTAACCCATACCGAACTAAACAGTTAAGTGCATTCACAGTTTAATTTACAAAGTTGTTAATTACACGACAGTACCTTTTTGGCAAAATTCTCCGACGAAACCTCTTTCACAGATACATTCAAACGTTTCATCTTTATGGTTCGGCACACAGGTACCTCCGTTTGACACGGCGAGGACCAACAAGGCACCTAAAATAATAACAAATAGTTGTATGATCGTTACGGCTGAAAGCAAAATATAAATCATATTTAGTGGGAAAACCAGCTGGCTTAATTGATTGAAAAACAAGGCGGCAGAAGACTGAAATCAAAGTTTCCAGTAGTCATAGTCTACCTTATTCGTACTAATTTTCGCGGGACTTAATTTTCGCGATTTTCTAAAGACCCGCAAAAAAAAGTTTTCGCGAAAATTAACGACGCAAAATTAATACCCTGCTATGAAGAGCAGCGAGGGAAAGCGCTACGTAGCTAAAGGATGGGAGAAAGCAGGAGTCACTGAGATTGTAAAGGGCGAGTCAGCTCTTCCTCCCGAGGACCCATTTGAAGAATTAATTGACAATGTCATTCAGCTGTAAGTGCAAAGATACGGTATGTCATGCACCCTTTTATAGCTCTGCTTTGTTGCAAACGAACATGTCAAACTTTTGTTATATATGGTTCTGTTCAGTGGTCATTGGAAACTATTGCTATGCAAAATTAAAATCTGTTATGCCAATTCTGAGACTAACTGTTTGCTAATGCAGATCAGTATTTTGAAAATGTTCGCGAAATTATTTCCTTTTAACATTTTTTTTTTGCCAATCGCGAAATTGAAGTCCCGCGAAATATGCCTGTAACATTTTCGCGAATTTAAGTTCCCGCGAAATTAGTACGAATAAGGTACTTTCCCGGTTGCGAGTAAGATTGTAGATTTTTAGGATAAAAAATACGGCTCTTTTTTACGTTTATTGCGCGTGATAATTTCTGGTTCGCATAAAATATTTTTAATTATATCGATGCTTCAGATAAAATATAATTGAGATCTAAGTTACTGACAAAGGAAATCATAACCGTGACGAAGGTTTGGATACCTGGTCTCAACTAGCATGGATTTTTTGACAATTTTATATCTCTGTTTAACTCCTTAGTTTTTGTTTCGACTGAGAGATATACAGTGTTTCATCCGATTTTCCAAAGAACTTGAATTTCGTCAAAATACTCTTCTACGTGTCGTATTCAAACTCTCTTCTTGGTGTATGGAAATCGGATGAAACACTATCTCTTGCGTTTGATATAGTACAAAATAGCACACCTATAAAGTAACCCTACCATATTAGAAAAGTGATGAGAACTACTATTTCTATTGTAGTCCTTAGCGTTTCTGTGCTTATTAGAAGACAGTAATTCGCACCAAAGTTTTCCATCAGCTCCTTTGGAGGCAGCCAGATTCACAGAAAAGCACAAATGATTTCTGAGGCATTTAAAGGTGCAATCAAACTCGTCGTAAGCCGTGAATGTTCCAACTCGAGGCACATTCAGATAATGGAACTCGTCTTTTGAAAGCAGGCGCTGTCTAAACGTCTGAGGAGAGGTACCCCCGGTTTTCAAATGCTTGTTCCTGTTACGAGAGCAACAAAAATAATAATCAGTTCAAGGAAAATACATACACTTTTAGAGTGGATCGAGCTAATGTGCACAAAATGTTCAAATATTTTGTTAGAGTTTGGCGGAAAGATCAATGGAGAATGGCTGTTTCGATAAATCTACAAATAAACGTTATTTTGAAATGTTTTATGAAAAAAACAACTTTCTAGGTACACGAAACAACAATCAAATTATAATGCAAACCATCCGCTACTTCAAATACCATGCTGCAAAATGCTTTCAAACTACCTTAATTAAAATAATTATTGTGTGAAACGGTCCTTCAAGTAGTAAGCAAGATATGCTTCTAGAAAATACACTGATTAAGGTACATCTCACAAATCAGCAATATATCATACTTACAACTAGCCTGCAAAACAGGCGTATTTTGGGCGAGCGAGCGCTGAATTTTCCATCGAGTGTTTATAAGTCGCCATCTTGGATTAGGAAAACATTGGAGGCTTGGGCGAGTGCAAAGAACGACGAAGGGAGAGGGAGTCAGGCAGAAAGGCGAGGGAGTGGGAGGGGGAGGGGGCGACAACCCCATCCCCGCCCCCTTCCTTGCCTTCTCTCACTCGCCCCAACTCTCCACGTTTTGCGAATCCAAGATGGCGGCTAAATACTCGAAGGAGATAAACAATCACAATCTTACAACTGCATGGAGATAGTGTGGGGAAGGCAGTGACTACACGCTCGGATTTCAAAGTTATTCGATAACTTAAATAGTTTTCTAGCAGTGATAACTAAGTTTGTGAATTTCCTGATTATTCATTGTCGTCCATTTTGGTTTGTCATGCGTTTTGGCCAAATTGCAGTTTTTATGGATTTAATGAGTTGCCCATATTAATTTATTTCAGTATCTTTCGAGTTTAAAGGAGCTATGTCACGATATTTTAAGTCAGGTGCAAAATCACCTTCAAATTAAAGAAAGCCTCAAATAATAGTTTTCTATGGTAGAAAAACACCAAAGAGGTAATAATAAACCAAACAGGAACATTAGGATGGTTGTATGGTGTTACGCGTTCACAAATGTTTATTTTATTTTAAGTATTTACATATATTTTTTAAAAATTTAGTTTATTTTTTGTAAATTTACAAATAACTTCCGCGGGGTTCTACTGTTGAACTTATCAATTTTATTTTTGATTATATTTTAATCATAACTATAACACAATTCTCGAAAGTGTTTGGTTCTTAGCACGCTCTATTTTTCACCAAATTGGAGCGCGAGCAGCAAAGTGTCCAAAAACAAGGTGTCCATAACAAGGTGTCCAATAACAAGGTGTCCAATAACAAAATTCGCGTGCCGTGCACTTTATTGGGTTCCCAGATTGGCATGGTTCCTTCTTGTGACTGAATATTCCTTCTTTATATCCTCAAAAATGACCTTTTTTACTCGAATTTCGTCATATAGATGATACATTATTAGTAAGCTTCGCTCTGTCTAAAGTTCTTCCTCGATTTTTTTTATAGTTATGATTAACCCTTTAACTATTCTTTTTTTTTTGGCATTTTCAAGGTGCCCAGTTACCAATAGCTTTTTACAACAAAACGAAGAACCAGGAAGTATGTAAAACCTTATTTGGTTTTTAAGAAGATAAAATTTTCTTTTTCAACAATGACATATTTTTGATTGACAGGTTACCCCCCACGTAGTTGTGACGTCCTATGTCTGAATTTTATTAACATTTTACCAAGCAAAATTTGTCATTTTGCTTTCTTGTAGCCAAGAGTATTGTAGCTGGGAAGGTTTTTTAACCCGGAAAAAGTAACAGAACTTCGTGTCGTCCAATTTGGTCTGTAATCATCGGACTCCCGCAGCGCGTCCTATTACCATTAGTCCTATTACCATTAGTCCTATTACCATTACTTATCAACAGGTGTAGAAATAATTTTCAGAAATCTTTACTTTTATAATGAAAAAACGTCGTCTTTCACATTTATATTTACTATATATTTATTAATATTATTCTCCTTATTTTATAAGTTTGTCAACAAAACTCATAAACCAAATTATCTGTCAAATTTTGGGATATGGTGACGTTTAATTTAATATAATACAATGTCTAGTCATACAAAATAAGAATGGATAAATTTGACAAACTGTGCAGGAATAGCAATGTATTTACCATCATCAAAGAAAACACAATTTGACTGTTACCAGTTTTATTGGCAGGGAATAATTTCGCCATAATGAAATTGCTTCTGTGATGTTGCCAAAAAGCATTTTGTGGATAATAATAGACGCTTCCACGGTATTTTATTTTTCAACTTTTGATATTGGCCAGTTAGCAAAATTCTATCGGCAGTGTTGGAAAGAGCACTTTGAAATTAGTAAATTGGCCAAATTTTAGAATGATATAGTATACAATCGCAAAGATTTTATACAATTCCGCAAAGTCGCAACAATTTTACAGACGTTTGTATGCTGGAGCGCAGACTTGCCCCCAGCATACAAACGTCTCCGGTGTAAAATTTCCAGACTTTGTAGATCCATGTTTTCGCTATTTTGCAACTCGCTCTCAAATTTGGTCATTTTAATAATTCCAAGGTGCTCTTTTCAGCTGTGTCAATAAATTTTTGCTAACTGAAAAGCTGTTATCAAAAGTTGAAAAAACCGTCAAGAAGGGTCTATTGTGTTGTGAGCCCGAAATAATTTTTAAATTTAGTCTTAAAAAACCCCATCAATAATATGAAAAAATGATAAAGTTTGGGTGGGCAAGGATAAATCATTCGTAATATCGGTGGTCGTATGTCCTCCATTGTTGATCGATATGTTTTGTTCTGCGTCAAACTTTAACTTGGCTCTGATAACAGCATTGGAAATAATAAAAAAAAAAAACATTTTATAATTGCAGAACAGTTTACTGACCTTGTGTTGTAACAACGATGCAGTGAAGACAATTAATGCAAGCTCCCCAGAGAACAAACACGAAGAGTGTAGCACGCGCCGAGAAGCAACTGCGCTTCATCTCAGTACTCGTTCGCTACAGATGAAATTACACGTTTAAAAAAATACCCAGCGCTTTATAACTTCTCACCAAGCTCAATATGTATACTGCTAATGATGAGATATAGCCCAGAGTGCGGGTTTTAGAGGGCGCTATCATTCATTCAGTGAAATGCGTAGATAAATTATTTGGTATGCACTGCCAGGCCTATGGGAAATAATTTAAATGACGTCCAACATTTATTGTCAGGAGAATAAATGAATTGAGGCACCTGTCAAGAGGAAGATAGCGGCTTGCATAAAATCATTAATAATTGACGAAAATCTGCCACGCTATCCATCGTGTAAGTCACTTGTCTACTGATGCATTGAATTAAGCGTAATTAGTTGTGTTAACCCTATTCGGCCTGGGGGGGGGGGGGGGGCAGAAAGTGCCCGCGCTGATTTCAAATTTATCGTACTTATAGAGCATTCAAGCAATCATAGCCAGAGTTTATGACTTTTCCTAAAATTTATCTGGGAACATTTTGGTGTGTCAATTTTTTGGCTACGTGACTTGATATTTCCACGGTAACCACGTTTTGACAGGCCGTTTTACCCAAATGTTGGCATTTTCGGCTCAATTTTCAGTTTTCATGAGATTTCCGATTTTATCGAAGAGTTTCTTCCAAAATCTTTGCAATTTTTGCATCCTTATATTGTTTTCGATTTTTTCAAATCAAATTTGGTGGTTTTCAAGATGGCAGACATGTTTAAAGTATGACGTTATTTTGCCGTGATATGATATCATAATTGATTCGTGATTGTCACTAAAATAAACGTGTTTGCGACGCAAGCACAAGCACAAGCACAAGCACAAGCACAAGCACAAGCACAAGCACAAGCACAAGCACAAGCACAAGCACAAGCACAAGCACAAGCACAAGCACAAGCACAAGCACAAGCACAAGCACAAGCACAAGCACAAGCACAAGCACAAGCACAAGCACAAGCACAAGCACAAGCACAAGCACAAGCACAAGCACAAGCACAAGCACAAGCACAAGCACAAGCACAAGCACAAGCACAAGCACAAGCACAAGCACAGGCACAAGCACAAGCACAAGCACAAGCACAAGCACAAGCACAAGCACAAGCACAAGCACAAGCAACATACGCAGACGCAGTAACGCGTTGATCATCAGTGCCTTTTGTTTACGACAAATCGACACGTTACTGCGTCTGCGTATGTTGCTTGCGCTTGTGCTTGCGTCGCTAGTGAAAACCAGGCTTTATACACCACATAAGTTTTATTTTTATAGCACGAATACTATTCGACATACAGATCGTTTTACCCAAATTTGTTGGTTTCTTAGCTTAATTTTCAGTTTTCATGAAATGTTTGCTTTTTACGATGAAATCCTTCCAAAATCTTTGCCGTTTTAGCATCTTCATATTTTTCTTGATTTTTTAAAATCAGCCATTTGGAGATTTTCTGACATTTCTGAACAATTTAGAAATCCAACATTTAGGATCCAAGATGGCGGATTTTTTAAATGTATGTCATCATTATGGCGTGTATGACGTCATAATTGACACGTGACAGCCACTAAAATAAATATTTTTGGATGTTTTACACACCATGTAAGTTTCATTTTCATAGCGTCAATACTTTGAAAGTCTTAATGGTTTAATTAGCACCTACAGTAGGTATATTTTTTTCGCTCGCTACGATCTAGTGCTCAGGAACTGTTAGATGTACCTAATTCCAGAAAATAAGACTTATGGGGATAGGGCTTTCGCAGTGACTGCTCAGAAGCTATGGAATAGTCTTCCATACAATCTTAAAAGAACCAGCTGAAAACGCACCTGTTTAAACTGAGCATACAGTGACTATTTGTAATTTGTTTTAATGTATTTCTTTTTCTTTTTAGATCAAATCTGTTACGATTATATTTTAAAGTCATTTTAAATATTTCAATTTTTTGCATTTTCTCTACCATTGTATATTAATTTGTAATTAGTATTTATTAGTTTATTTTTTAGAAATGTAAAGCGTTGTGATTTGTATACTACTATATACTGAGTGATTTTTTCAGTTCAATCTAAAAGAAGCATGATTTGTATAAAAACGGCGGCAAAAAGGCTGGCGCGGTGTTCAGTTAGCACAGTGAATGAAAAGAGAGCAAGACATACTTTTAATCTATCTGCGTATATTATGGAAAATTGTGCAAATGCATGGCTTAGTTTAAAATGGAAAGATCCGAAATAATTATGGAGCTGAACATTATATCCATTTTACAAGATGAATGGACAGCACGACTACAGAATTGCGTTCATTTTTGTCGGAACAGGGTTATCAGCTGATAACATGTCTCCGTTTATTTTATGTATTTATTTATTTACACAATTCGCCAATGGCGGGTAAATAGACAATAGGACATTACGTCCCTTGCTAGGCCTATCTACCCAGCCCAGCCCCAGTAAGAATACAAAAACCCAAACCCCCCAACCCACCACTAAGTTATATATATTATAATGCTAACAAGAGCACGCCTGCATGGGATTAATGCGGCGGCATTTAGGGCAGACAATTTTGTAAGTTCAACCGTTCAACCAATCAAAAAGCTAGGAATCCAATAGCCGAGATTCAGTTTTAAATAATGGTGAATATTGCACGGCACTAACCCGAATATACAATTATTCAACGGACTTCACCGCTCCGCTTTCTAAAATCTATTAAAACTCATGCTTACTGCAGTCATCGTGTTATATTTCCGGGTTCTTAATTATTTTCTGACAACAAATTTACGAAAGCTTAAAACTTTTCTTAGTCAGTTTTATTGTCACTGCACCAAGATGTATCCCATGGCTTTGATGTGTTTGTCTCCATTATCTCCGCCGTACGAAGCCTCGTTTCCACACGTGTTGGAGTCATCATGGGCTCCTCCTGTACCAAAACCGATTCTGGAATCAATAGTAAAGCACTCATTTTCGTTGTTAGCAAGGATACCGATTCTTGTTGCAGGAGAAGCACTAACAACATTGAACCCTTCCTTGTTACAGTTGACCTGTAACGAAGCCTGTGAACCAATCAGCGTCTTCCACGTGTTACGACCCAGTGAGGTGGCGCGGTAGTTCCGTCAGCGATCAGTGAATAAAGAGAGTTGGCCTGCTTGTTGACGACAATGAACTTGATCTGCTGGCCAATCTTCATACCGAGGCAGATCTTGGAGAAGGGTGTCTCCCAGTAGGTCGGTAACTTGGTTTCTTGTGAATCAAACCCAGTCTCCCCTCCAGGAAGGTTGTATTCAGCTTTATTACTCCAGTACCCCGAGTTATAATGAAAGGTGCTCTGCAAAAGAATATAAGTAAATTCGTCATTTATTACCCCTATATTATCCATTTTTTTAAATTAGTATTTTTCTGAGATTCAATTTATTAACCCTATTCTTCCATCTTGGATTTCAAAGTTGGTCAGAAATGTCAGAAAATCTCCAAATTTGATTTGAAAACAAGGACGCAAAAATATAACGATTTTGGAAGAAATCCTTCGCAAAAAGTGAAAATCCCACAAATACTGAACATTCTGCTGACAAACACCAAATTTTGGTCAAACGACCTGCCAAAACTTGGTTGCCATGGTAACGTCAAGTCACCTGGTCAAACAATTGACACACCAAAATGTTCCCAGACAATTTTTTGGAAAATTCATAAAGTTTGGCTACAATTGCTTGAATGCTCTTTAAGTAATAAATCAGCGGCGGGCAGTCTGCACCCCCCCCCCCCCCCCCCCCCCCCCCCTCCCCCTCCCCCAGGCAGAATAGGGTTATGCAATTTTGAGATAATTAGAAAGTACTTATATGCAAAACTTTCAATTTTTTCTCAAACTTTGTCTTGTGTTTGTATCAGTCTATGTAAACAAGCGCGCCATTGAATATTAAGTAAAGTTAGGTTTCGATTAGGTTAGTTTAATTGAAGTTATAGTGACGAGCCAGTAACAGTTCCCAGCTACAAAACATGGATTTCAAATTTAGTAAAAAGAGACCTGTTCTATAAAATAGATAATTTGAAAATAATTCCGTACGTTGTTGCCATCAATCTTCATGACCGACGTCCATCCGCCATCTCCACATCCAAAATCTCCCATGTGACAGAGAACGGAAATTGGCTTCGAGTCAACGCAGAGCGTAACCAGCTGACTCACGTTTGACCTGTTGAATATGAAATTAGTTTTTGTTCATACTACAGATATAGATTTGCAAGAGATCGGGAATTACATCAATGAACAAAAACATAAGCCCACTTATCTTCTAAACTAAGCAATGTTTTCAATACTGTACCGTACCAAGCGGTGGATCAATGTGTAATAAATTTATGGGTGACATTTTACAGGAATCGATTTATAAGTCTGACATCAGAACAAGATATTATTATGTTTAGCCTGAAAATGACTTACTTGTGTGCATGTACGTCATGTACTTCCTTGCATGATTCTACAGCTGGAAGAAATATTAAAAAAAAAATAGCTTAGCGATTGGCTTGATGTCAGAAGCAGCTTAACTTAGTGAAGATCGAATTGGAATAATTGGTTTCTGAGGAGGGTGGAAAACAGGAGCACCCGGTGAAAAACCCTCGGAAAAAGGATGAGGACCAACAACAGACTCAACCCACATATGACGCTTCCGGGATTCGGACCCGGGCCACATCGGCTGGAGGCAAGCGCTCTCACCACTGCGCCATCCCTGCTCCCTTAATTTAATTTAATTGACAAAGTTTAATTTAATTTTAGTTTAATTGATAATTTAATTTACAAAGTTGTTGAATTACATCTACAGTACCTTTTTGGCAAAATTTTCCGACAAAACCGCTTTCACAGAGACATTCAGACGTTGTGCCATCTTTATAGTTCGCCACACAGGTACCTCCGTTTTGACACGGCGAGAACGAACAAGGCGACTGAAATTTGAACAAATAGTTTATCGTTACAGCTGAAAACGAAATAAAAATTTTAGCGGAAAAACATGGCTTTAATTTTAAAAACAAGAGAACAAAACAAAGGTTCCCTGTATTAATAGTACGTTTATTCCACTTTCCAGGTAGCGAGTGAGATTGTAATTTTAGGAGAAAAAATATGACTACTTTTTAAGTTTCTTTCCCGATCTGAAACTAAGTTATTACAAAGGAAACTTAATTCATAGCCGTGATGGAGGTTTGGGGCCTTGTTTTAAGATCTTAAAAGCATAGATATTTACGATTGTTTTCCCCTTAACTCCTTAAGCCCCGATCAAACGGTCACAACATTTGTCACAAACATGCTCCGTAGCTGACTCGGCCCCAGTCGTCTCTCTTATCTCCTATTAATATTAACGAGAGAAGCGCGGCCGAGGGGAGCGCAAGGGGTGATGGGAAGGAGGAAAGACGGGAGTCTTCGCTTTCCTCCTTCCCAGCATCCCCCGCGTCTTGCGACTCGCAACAAAGGAGACCGCTTCTCGTTAGGAGACAAGAGAGACGACTGGGGACGAGTCAGGCTCCGTAGGCCGTTTGACTACCCGTTGTGACATGTTGAGACGAGTTTGAATTATTTTAAACTTTGTATCAACATCTTCACAACATTTATTTTGTTCTTGAAATTAATGTGGAGAGGTTGTTGAGGCCGTTTGACCGGGCATGGTCTCAACATGTCACAACATGTCACAACACGTCTCAACAAATGTTGAGAGGATGTTGTGACAAATGTTGCGACCGTTTGATCGGGCCTTCAGGTTTTGTTTCGAATGAGAAGATATATCAAATATACTCCAGAAAGTGTTTCATTCGATTTGCAAAGACCTCCAATTTCGTCGAAAATACTCTGCTACGCGACATATTTACAATTACTCTCTTCTTGGTCTTTGCAAATAGGATGAAACATTGTCTCTCGTGTTTGATATACATGTAGTACTAAAAAACAGAACAAATAGAAACACTACCATATTGGAAAAGTGATGTGAACTACTGTTCCTATTGTAGTTCTCAGAGTTGCTGAACTTATCGCCTGACAATAACTCGCACCAAAGCTTTCCATCGGCTCGTCCGTTGGAGGCGGCCAGGTTCACAGAAAAGCACAAATGATTTCTGAGGCATTTAAAGGTGCAATCAAACTCGTCGTACGCCGTGAATGTTCCAACTCGAGGCACATTCAGATAATGGAACTCGTCGACTCGGGGGAGCAGAGAGAGCCAGCTCATTAGATAACTTCTGACAATAGTTTTCAAGCAGTGATTTTTTTGTATTTTATTTCAAGCAGTGAAGATACAATTACACTTTGTAAATTTTCTAAATAATCGTCGGGGACATGGCCATTTTGGTTTGAATGGGTTGCTCATGTTAATTTGTAGCATTGATAGTATTTTCGATTATTAGTCAGGGGCACCCAACGATGGTTTTCTCCCAATGCTTTAAAACACTATTTTAGGCTGTTTGTTGTGCTTTTAAAGATATGTAAATGAATTCTAAGCTGTGCTATAAAATTTATATCTGTTCGGTAATTCTAGGGGAACTTTAGACTTCACGAATTTATTAGGGATTTTTTTAGTCATTTCCCGAAAACCTCAGCTCTTCCTTGGTGATTTTTCCTTTCCGAAAATCCTAGCTGACCTTTTTTTGTACCCAAAACGAAATTTTTATCTCTCCGAAAATAATAGGCATTAATTTTCCCATATTAAGAAAGTTCGAGATTTTATTTCCCTAAAGAAAACTGAAACTTTAATCCGAATATCTGAGGCGATAATAGGCCTTACGAACAGATATTTCACCGAAATGATCCACGAGGTGTCCCTGATTAGTCACCGTCCAAAATGGCGTTCAAAATGGCGGTTCCGATTACAAGATTGCTCTAAACTTGTATGGTGTGTATTACAAATGTTTATTTATTTTACATATTTTTAAAAACGTTTAGTATATGTGGAAAGAAATGATGGTATATTTTAAGCTTGGCAGAAATATGAGAAAGATATTATTCTGTCAGTGACACCCCAACAGGAGTCGAACCTATGACCTTCCGCACACCGGTCGGACGCTCTACCACTGAGCTACAGGCCGACTCGTGGGAGCTTAGGCCATATAACTAGGTTCAAGTGTGACAAACATCCCGCATACTGCTAGGATTAGATTTGTCGATGATAGAGAATTTGAGGAAAGAAATGATGGTATATTTTAAGCTTGGCAGAAATATGAGAAAGATTAGTATATTTTTATAAATTTAGGAAAACACGAGCCACCGGCTCATAATGGCGGGATGTGAATGTGACTTTACAATGTTATCCCCAAAGTGATTCGTTTAATGGCAGACGTTATTTTAAAACTGGTGTAGGAATATTATTTTCTGAAATGTTTACTTTTAAAATGAAAAACGTCGTCTTTCAAATTTATATTTACGATATATTTATAAATATTCTTCTTCTTTATTTGTAGCTTTGCATGCCAACAAAAATCATTAACCAAATTATCTGTCAAATGTTGGGATATGGTGAAGTTTAAATTAATATAATACAATATATAGTCATACAATGTGCAGGAATAGCAATTTATTTACCACCATCAACGAGAACAAAATTTGACTGTTATCAGTTTTATCGGCAGGAAATAATTTCGCCGTAACGAAATTGGGTTGAGATTAAGAATAATAAACACGATATTGCTTTTTAAAGGGGCTATGTCACGCTATGGTTTCAAACCATAGAAAACCATAAAACAAATACTAGGAATTAAGTCGCAATGAAGTGCGGATGGTCAAAATTGAACAATATTTAATTGAAATGGATTTAATTTAATTTTGGATCCCGACGTTTTTCAAGTTTATTAAATTATAAGTCCATTTGTATGAAACAAGTGGCAAATAATGCCTAGAAATCATCTGTGTTTGTTATACAAGTGAGAATCCATCTTTGAATTAAAATTTCGGAAGAATAGCGGGAAAAATAGCGTGACATAGCCCAAGTCACTCTTCGGTCCAAGAGGACATTATAAGCTGTTTGAATTGTATTGACAGGGTGCTTTTGTATGCCATGTTGTGTTTAGGCTCTTTTGAAGTTACGTTGTCATATTAGCATCCCTAAAACTCACCAAGAAAGCAGATGGTGAAGACAAATCATTTTTTATAACAATTATATAGCATTTTTTTTTTTTGGTATGGGGATGAAGTCGTCCACAATTCCTCATTAATTATGAAGTTACGCTGGCCATTTTACATGTACACAATATAGTCTGAAAAACTAAATTTAAGTCTTAGAAAATATTGCAATGGACAACGTTGCTGATAAAAACATCAATAATATGAACAATGATAAATTTTGGGTAGGCTAGGAGCAATCATTCGTTATATATGTGGTCGTATGCGCTTCATTGGGAATAAGTATGTTTTGTTCTGTGTCAAACTTTAACTTGGCTTAGCATTTGAAGGAATAAAATAAAATAAATACAATTTTACAATTGTAGAGCTGTTTACTGACCTTGCGTTGTAACAACGATGCGTTGAAGACAAGCTCCCAAGAGAACAAACACGAAGAGTATAGGACGCGCAAAGAAGCAACTGCGTTTCATCTCAGTACTCGCCTAGCTGCTAAAGATGAAATAACACTATATCTCACCAAGTGCACGCTATGTATACCACTAACGATGGGTTATAGCCCATTGCACAATACACGTTTTTAGTGGGTGCTCATTATAATTTGTCATCATTCAGTGACTAGTACGTGGATGAATGATATAATTTCAATGACGTAACTGCATATAATATGTATGAGGAGATTTGGGAAAACATTTTAGAAGGAATATTAGCGATAAAGTCATGGAAATTTGACAGAAAATACACCAGTCCTATTTCAGTTAGCGTTGTCGGATAGAAATGAAGCCTGCAAGACAAGACCGAAAGGTAATAACATGGGTAAAAGTAGAAAACAGCTGCACGCACTGAATACTAATGAGATATAATAACATGAAAAACATGATTCCTAACGTTTCCTTTTTGTTTTAAGCTTGTAGAAGTAAGCTTTTAGCAGAATCACACAACAGTGATAGAAATGATGAAATTATCTAATTCGGGGCAACACAAATACATCACGTGGAAAATAAAAACTTGTAGATTTCTTTTCCACCAATATGCAAATTCATTGAATACATTTTAATCACTATCTCTATTGTTATAGGTTGAAAGCATACAACTAATTATTTAAATTAGTGGCAATCATGTCAAGTTGCAAGACTTGACATGATGACATGACAATTTCAACCTGACATGACAATTTCAACCTGAGATCAGCCTTCGCGCACACAGATGAAGCCAAATTTGTTTTAGAATGGGTCGATTGGATGACGTCATTTACTCGAATAACTGTGGAAGATAGAAGAACTTCTTACCCAGCTGATCTCATTTCTTACAGCACAGTCGTTTTGTGATCTCGTCGGTTTCATCTGATTTGAGGCACCGTTCGCCCTGTTCGTTATCACCTGGGTATCGTGAGTGTTTACGCGAAAGTTTGTTCCTGTTACATGTTACCTGTCAAAGTCCTATTGTTAGAGAAAGTTGATCCCTCTATGGTATCGATCAGAATAGACGTTTAGGTGTCGTAATCTCATTCCAGGTAAGATGCCGCAAAAAATGTATTTTTCTTTTTATCTCGGAAGAAAAATTTTTCCGAGCGACGCGTACGTTTTGAACTCCAAGTCGGCAGCCATTCAACCAATTTGGCTGCAATTTGGCCAGAATGATGACATACATCTCTTCTACAAAACACTGTCTGCGAATTGTAATACTCCTTTTTTTCACAGGGAGTGCTACGTAACTAATTTTCATCCCCAACTTCATCAAGAAAAACAAACGCACTTGTCAAAAATCTGAGACACGGTTTTTTAGCCGAACGGGTTGAGAAGCGAATGCGGTGTTCATCGTTTTCTTTTGTTTATTCCCGGAGGGAGTGGAACATGATTTATGACATGACATGTACTTTTACACAAAGCTTCCCATTTTCGAAATACATTTAAGTTTATCGTTTTTTTTTTTAGTAAAAAGCCATGATCTGGAAAATTATTAAGCTTTCAAAAAATATATGGTTTATAGGGCTTTTATAAAAACAACTAACGCTACATCGATCCGCGCGCGGACGGTCCTGAAGGGTGGCTGATACCTTAAGTCACTCTCCGGTCCAAGGGGATATAAGCTGTTTGAGTTGTATTGACAGGGTGCTTTTGTATGCCATGTTGTGTTTAGGCTTTTTTGAAATTACGTTGTCATATTAGCATCTTAAAACTCACCAAGAAAGCAGATTGTGAAGAAAAATCATTTTTTATAACAATTACACTCTTTTTTTATAATAACCTTTTTTATAAGAACGTTGAGGCTGAGATTGACCAAACTTTTAAGAACATGCTAAGAACATAGCCAGGTTGAGAATTTGCTAAGAGCATTTTTATTCACTTATTTCCATCGAACTCTAAATACAATATTCCAGTATCCTTTCAAAAACATTAACAGAATGTAACATTTCAAATATCTCGGTATTGAATACGCAGTTCAAATGAGCTCAAAATACTTGAATGCACAATTTTTATAGTAACAACATTTCTATCACATAGCATGTATATAGCCAAAACAATAAGAACATTCAGTCTTGGTTCAGCCTCAGCTCGAAAATTAGACGTTCCTATAAAAAGAAAAGAGTGTACAGCAGTACTTTTGTTTTGGTATGGGGATGAAGTCGTCCACAATTCCTCATTAATTAACAAGTTATGCTGGCCATTTTACATTTCCACATGTATACACAATGTAGCCTGAAATACTGATTTTAAATTTAAGTCTTAGAAAATACTGCAATGGACAACGTTGCTGATAAAAACAATAATAATATGAACAGTGATACATTTTGGGTAGGCTAGGAGCAATCATTCGTTATATCTGTGGTCGTATGCGCTTCATTGGGAATAAGTATGTTTTGTTCTGTGTCAAACTTTAACTTGGCTTAGCATTGGAAGCAATAATATAAAATAAATAACAATTGTAGAGCAGTTTACTGACCTTGCGTTGTAATATAACAACGATGCGTTGAAGACCAGCTCCCAAGAGAACAAACACGAAGAGCGCGCTGATTTCAAATTTATCGTACTTGAAAAGCATTCAAGCAATCATAACCAAACTTCATATGACTTTTACTAAAATTATCTGGGAACAGTTTGGTGTGTCAATTTTTTGTTCACGTGACTTGACGTCTCCATGGCAACCAAGTTTTGACAGGCCGTTTTACCCAAATTTGGTATTTTCAGCTTAATTTTCAGTTTTCATGAGATTTCCGCTTTCTACGAATAGTTTCTTCCAAAATCTGTGCAATTTTTGCATCCTTATATTGCTTTCGATGTTTCTAAATCAAATTTGATGATTTAAAAATCCAAGATGGCGGATCCAAGATGGCGGACATTTTTAAAGGGATCCCCGACTGTTGGAACAAGTTGCCGTTAACCTAAAATTTGTTGAAAACCGCGCAATATTATTTCAGTGTTAACGAAAAAACTGGCTACAAATCTCTGCCATTTTAGGTTTCAAATTTCCCGCGCGCCGCCATTTTGTATTATATGACGTATTGTGGTTGCCGCTATTGTCAGTAAACAATAGCTCTTTTGTTGTATAACAAAAGGGGCAACCATGAAACGTCATAAAATCCAAGATGGTGGCGCGCGGGTAATTTGAAACCTAAAATGGCAGAGATTTGTAGCCAGTTTTTTCGTTAACACTGAAATAATATTGCGCGGTTTTCAACAAATTTTAGGTTCAGATTATTTTTCTATCACTTTAACGGCAACTTGTTCCAACAGTCGGGGATCCCTTTAAAGTATGACGTTATTTTGGCGTGATATGATATCATAATTGATTCGTGATTGTCACTAAAATAAACATGTTTGAATGCTTTATAATATACACCACATAAGTTTCATTTTTATAGCACAAATACTTTTCGAGATACAGATCGTTTTACCCAAATTTGTTGGGTTTTTAGCTTAATTTTCCTGAAATGTTTGCTTTTTACGATGAAATCCTTCCAAAATCATTGCCGTGTTAGTATCTATATATTTCAGTGTCTTGATTTTTTTGAAATCAAATTTGGAGATTTTCTGACATTTCTGAACAATTTAGAAATCCAAGATTTAGGATCCAATATGGCGGATTTTAAATGTATGACGTCATTTTTAGCATGGTATTCTTAAGGGGGGATTCTACCTGAATTTCAATGAAATTTTAAGAGGTTTAAAGAAAGGATAGAAAGAAAAAAAAATATTTTGGAACACCAACAGACAGTTGATACCCACGCGGGTGCTTTTGCGTGGTTATCAACTGTCGTCAATGTCAATCTACTAATTTTTAACTTCAAATTGTAATTTTAAAACTACATTAAATCTTTAATATTTCTTATTTCCCTAAATTTTACAACTCTTTTGAGAAAAACTATTTCCTCCCCAAAATACCCAAAAATCACCCAAAAATTTACAAAACACCCCATAACATAGATTCATGGGATGAGCTAAGAGTTTTTGGATTGCTTGAAACGCGAATGAGATATTTCTATTAAACCCATGTTAAGTGGCGGAAAAAATGGCATTCAGGTGCACCCCCGCCTTAACGCGAGTCAGTACAAGTTTTTATTATTATAGATGGGCGTGGTCACGAGGACTCAGGATAAGGAAAGTATAATAGAAGGAACAGTTTCGCAAGATTGTCCAAACACAGACAACTACAGTGATGATCAAAATGCACCAATCAATAACAACCACAGAGCTACAAATAGTAATGAACAACCAGTCTACCTTATCGCTTGATGAAGACCGGCAGTATTGTGGTCGAAACGTCGGGATTCACATTAAAGGAGAAGGTCACTCCAGAAAGCGCATTTTTTTACTCACTACCATTAAAAAGTATATATGAAGATGAATTACTGACCGTAGTTTGAAGTTCCAAAGACCCTCGTAACCTCGGGAATATTGCCTTCAAAGTGTCGAAAAATTCGACTAAGGCGGCCGCCATTTTGAAGACTACTCAGTAACCTGGCCGCATAATCGTGACGTCAAATAGTCCAACCTAAATTGGCTGGAAGCGCTGTGTGATTTAAACATAGTTGTTGTTTTGGTGTGCCTTCGTTCGATGTTTCGAGTCCACAATGCGGCCACTTGTGCAGCTCCAAACTGTTGTAACAGATCGAAAAAGGATAGAGGAATTATATTTCATCGTTTGCCGTTAATTGAAAAGATCTTGCCAAGAAATGGCTAGTTAAACTCGGCCGCGATAAGAAATTCTTGCCAAAACCCGATAACATTATGTTTCTTCCGACCACTTTACGGATGACTGCTTTGAGATTGATTTTAAGTCAGATCAACATCTTTAATACTGGTAACACTATAAAAGAAAGCAGAAACCTGATGCTGTTCCGACAATTTTTAAACACGGAAAGTCGGTTCGCTAGCGAAAGAAGAAAAGCCATGAAAGAATGACAAGAGGTTAGTTTGTCAGTATTCCGTAATGATTCAATTTAATTAAGGCGCTGTGACACTAAAAATATTTCGTGCAACTTGTCTCGCAATTTTGTTAAGCCGTCGGGAGACAAATTGAAAGAAGCGTTGCTTAGTGTAACACCGAAATGCTGCGTTGCCGCGATCGCTTCGAAAAGTAGAACTTGATTCTGCTTCGTCGAACGGGACAATAATTAATTTTAGGAGGTCGAGGGCACGGGCGGGCGTTACACGTTAACGGCAAACGATGAAATATAATTCCTCTTCTATCCTTTTGCGACCTGTTACAACAGTTTGGAGCTGCACAAGAGGCCGCATTATGGACTCGAAACATCGAACAAAGGCACACCAAAACAGCAACTGCGTTTAAATTACACAGCGCTTCCCGCCAATTCAGGTTGGACTATTTGACGTCACGATTATGCGGCCAGGTTGCTGAGTAGTCTTCAAAATGGCGGCGGTCAATTCGAATTTTTCGATACTTTGAAGGCAAATTTCGCGAGGTTATGAGGGTCTTTGGAACTTCAAACTACGGTCAGTAATTCATCTTCATATATACTTTTTAATGGTAGCGAGAAAAAAAGTGCGATTTCTGGAGTGACCTTCTCCTTTAAATAATGACAATATCGTTGGACAAACGATAAAACAAAAGCTATCAGATTTGCACTTGATTTGGTTTGCGTGATTCGCACTCTAAAATGCCATATGCATACTGCGGAAATCATTTATATTTTTGGGTTCTTAAATTTTTTCTGACAACAAATTTACGAAAGCTTAAATTATCTTAGTCAGTTTCTTGTCACTGCACCAAGATGTATCCCAAGGCTTTGATGTGTTTGTCTCCATTATCTCCGCCGTACAAAGTCTCGTTTCCACACGTGTTGGTGTCATCAGGAGCTCCTCCTGTACCAAACACGATTCTGGAATCACAAGAACGGCATTCATTTTCGTTGTTTCCAAGGAAACCGATTCTTGCTTTAGCAGAGCAACGGATGCGGTCATGTGGTGGATAAATATTAACGAGAAGACCAATTGTAAGGGTCTCGGATGTTTTAAAAAACCGTCCGTATACACTGTATATATATGCGCTATGCAAATGGTTTATTCAGCAGAAAGTTGTATAATGTAGCAAAGGTAATTTTAAGAGTCAGTACAAATTGTTTATTATTATTTATACTTCCTTCTAAAAGCGCGCTCATGGGAATAAGACAAGTATAATACTTTCATCTTATATTTGTATTCTCGATTTGGTTTGCGTGATTCGCATTCTAGAATGCCATGCATATAATAAAAGCTTGTATACACCATAATTTTTTTCGGATACGTATGTATCATACTAACTCGGATATTCAAAGGCTTTGCTTTCTAAAATCTACCAAAAGCTCATGCATGCTGCAGACATCATATTATATTTTCGGGTTAACTTCTTAAATTATTCTCTGACAACACATTTTCGAAAGCTTCAAAGTTACGTGGTCAGTTTCCTTTTCACTGCACCAATATGTATCCCATGGCTTTGATGTGTTTCTCTCCATTATCTCCCGAAACTGAAGCCTCGTTTCCACACGTGTTGGTGTTATCATGGTTTCCCCCAGTACCAAACCCGATTCTGGAACCACAAGATCGGCATTGATTTTTATTGTTACCAAGGAAACCGATTCTTGCTTTAGCAAAGGAACTAGAACACATAGCATTGAACCCTTCCTTGTTACAGTTGTTCTGCAAGGAGGCCTGTGGACCAATCAGCGTCTTCCACGTGTCACGACCCAATGAGGTGGCGCGGTAGTTCCCGTCAGCGATCAGTGAGTACAGAGAGGTGGCCTGCTTGTTGATGACAATGAACTTGATCTGCTGGCCAATCTTCATGCCGAGGCAGATCTTGGAGAAGGGTGTGTCCCAGTAGGTCGGTAACTTGGTTTCTTGTGAATCAATCCCAGTCTCCCCTCCAAGTTGGTTGTATTCAACTTTATTGCTCCAGTACACCGATTTATAACGAAAGGTCCTCTGCAAAATAATAGAAGTAAATTCGTCATTTATTACTCCTATATTATCCATTTTTTTCTTTTAGTATTTTTTTTCTGAGATTCAATTTATTAACCCTATTTTCCATCTTGGATTTCAAAGTTGGTCAGAAATGTCAGAAAATCTCCAAATTTGAATTGAAAACAAGGACGCAAAAATGTAACGATTTTGGAAGAAATCCTTTGCTAGAAGGGAAAATCCTACAAATACTGAAAATTCAGCTGACAAACACCACATTTTGGTAAAGCGACCTGACAAAACTTGGTTGCCATGTTAACGTCAAGTCACCTGGTCAAACAATTGACACATCAAAATGTTCCCAGATAATTTTTAGGAAAATTCATAGTTTGGCTACAATTGCTTGAATTCTCTTTAAGTAATAAATCAGCGCGGGCAGTCTGCCCCCCCCCCCCCCCCCCCCTCCCCCCCTCAGGCAGAATAGGGTTAATATTGTTAACTTGCATTGATCGTGGCATTCACTCCAACTCCTCGCTGTATAACATGTTGAACCTATAACGCTCGCTCTGATTGGATTTGTAGTTGTTTTTGCAAGAGGCTACGTAACCACGGTGATGTAACCACGGTGTTAACCACCATGTAACCACGGTGATGACGTATCATTGCATTATGTTGGCTTTATTTTAAACAAATAGAACACGGTCGCTTCTTGTTTAGATAGCCTGATGCAATTTTGAGAGAATTAGAAAGTACTTATGCAAAACTTTCATATTTTTCCAAAACGTTGTCTTGTGTTTGTATCAGGCTATGCAAACAAGCGCGCCATTGAAATTAATTAAAGTTAGGTTTCGATTAGGTTAGTTTAATTTAATTGAAGTTATAGTGACGAGCCAGTAACAGTTCCCAGCAACAAAACATTGATTTTAAATTTAGCAGAAAGGGATCTGTTCTATAAAATAGATAATTTCAAAATAATTTCGTACCTTGTTGCCATCAATCTTCATGACCGGCGTCCATCCTCCATCTCCACATCCAAAATCTCCCATGTGACAGAGAACGGAAATTGGTTTTGAGTCAACGCAGAGCGTAATCAGCTGACTCACGTTTGACCTGTTGAATATGAAATTATTATTTTTTTCATACTACAGATCTAGATTTGCAAGATATCGGGAATTACATCAATGAACAAAAACATAAGCCCAGGTATCTTCTAAACTATATAAGCAATGTTTGAAATGAATATATGATCATCGCAGTTGTTAATGTAATTTAAGCAATGTTTTCAATACTGTACCTGTACCAAACGGTGAATCAATGTGTAATAAATTTATGGGTGACATTTTATAGGAATCGATTTATAAGTCTAACATCAGAACAAGGTATTATTATGCCTGAAAATGACTTACTTGTATGTATGTACGTCATACGCTTCCTTGCATGATTCTACAGCTAGAAGAAATAGGAAAATAGCTTTAGCGATTGGCTTGATGTCAGAAGCAGCTTAGTGAAGAATGACATCTCGCGCGCTTGCTTATTGTTGCAACTGGGTCAATAACGACGAGGCATGATCCATCAATACGAGATAAAAATATCTCACCAGTCTCTGGTTTAAGAATAATATTGATCTATTTTTTGCTATAGCCTGAACGAACAAACGCGCTCAATTATTCTCCCGCTCGAGTGACAGTCTGAGATTTGACCCAAAAATTCCACACTGATGACGTAGTTCTACACAGATATGTGTAGTGTCTCTGTTTTTTTTTGTTACTCGCGCGCGAAAATTCGAAATCGAGCAACAACCAATCAAATACAGCACGCGTCGAGTCATCAGTACGTCTCTCGAGCAGGAGAATAATTGAGCGCGCGATGAGAGTGAAATGCCTATATATTTACCGGAACTAACCGTTTACCGGATATAATTTGGATACGTTACTACCAAACTGAGATCTGAAGCAGCCGTTAAGTAGACAGACTAGACATGACATGGCCAGAGAAACGAACAACATCGAATGACTGTTGATACCAACTGAAGATCGACAATTATAATTCGAAGTGTCAATATTGCGACATGTTGGTCAAATGTACACCAACCTATATTATTAAAATAGCACAAAGATTACAAATTGAGAAAATAGCGAACATACTGTAGGGAATGGTATATAATAAGAAGTCATGTCAAGCTAAACAGTTAATTCGTACCAAACTAAACGGTTAAATGCATTCAACATTTAAAAATGGTCTTAACCGTCTTGCGACTGACAAACCTGTGCATGGCCCTCGGACCCCAGATCGAATTGGAATAATTGGTTTCTGAGGAGGGAGTAAAACAGGAGTACCCAGCGAAAAACCCTCGGAACAAGGATGAGAACCAACAAATATGACGCTGGATCCGGGATTCGGACCCGGGCCACATCGGTTGGAGGCAAGCGCTCTCACCACTGTGCCATCCCTGCTCCCTTAATTTAATTTAATTGACAAAGTTTAATTTAATTTTAGTTTAATTGACAATTTAATTTACAAAGTTTTGAATTACATCTACAGTACCTTTTTGGCAAAATTTTCCGACAAAACCGCTTTCACAGAGACATTCAGACGTTGTGCCATCTTTATAGTTCACCACACAGGTACCTCCGTTTTGACACGGCGAGAACGAACAAGGCTTCTGAAATAAGAACAAATAGTTTATCGTTACAGCTGAAAACGAAATAAAAATTTTAGCGGAAAAACAAGAGAACAAAACAAAGGTTCCCTGTATTTAATAGTACGTTTATTCCACTTTCCAGGTAGCGAGTGAGATTGTAATTTTAGGAGAAAAAATATGACTACTTTTTAAGTTTCTTTCCCGATCTGAAACTAAGTTATTACAAAGGAAACTTAATTGCCCGTTCCGAAGTTCAAATGGAGACTGGGGACGAGTTTTTAAATTTTGATTTAATTAAAAATTGGAGCCCATTACAAGAAAGATCACATTAAAATTAGTCGGTTTACCAAGTTTGGGGTTGTTTCGTTAGATTGCAACCATGTAGAAGGCTTTCAAAAATCAGAAAAATTAGAGACTGTATGGATTTGGGGGACGCCATCTCTGAATTAGAGACGTTTGTATGGAATTTGGGCGACCTTTGACAGCTCACAGCCTGGTTACTATGTAATGTAACATAACTAAACTTGGCGAACTTACTCATTTTCATGCGATCTTTCTGGTGATGGGATTAATTTTTTAATATGACGTAATTTGAACAATAGGTAAACTAGTGCCCAGTCCCTTTTTGAACTTCGGAACGGGCGATTCATAGCCGTGATTGAGGTTTGGGGCCTTGTTTTAAGATCTCAAAAGCATAGATATTTACGATTTTATTTCCTCCTTAACTCCTTAAACCCCGATCAAACGGTCACAACGTTTGTCACAAACATGCTACGTAGGCCGTTTGACCACCTGTTGTGACATGTTGAGACGAGTTTGAATAACTTTGTATCAACATCTTGTTCTTGAAATTAATGTTGAGAGGTTGTTGAGGCCGTTTGACCGGGGTATGGTCTCAACATCTCACAACATGTCACAACACGTCTCAACAAATGTTGAGAGGATGTTGTGACAAATGTTGCGACCGTTTGATCGGGCCTTTAGGTTTTGTTTCGAATGAGAAGATATATCAAATATACTCCAGAAAGTGTTTCATTCGATTTGCAAAGACCTCCAATTTCGTCGAAAATACTCTGCTACGCGACATATTTACAACTCTCTTCTTGGTCTTTGGAAATAGGATGAAACATTGTCTCTCGTGTTTGATATACATGTAGTACTAAAAAATAGAAAAAATAGAAACACTACCATATTGGAAAAGTGATGTGAACTACTGTTCCTATTGTAGTTCTCAGAGTTGCTGAACTTATCGCCTGACAATAACTCGCACCAAAGTTTTCCATCGGATCCGTTGGATGCAGCCATGTTCACAGAAAAGCACGAAGGATTTCTGAGGCATTTAAAGGTGCAATCAAACTCGTCGTACGCCGTGAATGTTCCAACTCGAGGCACATTCAGATAATGGAACTCGTCTTTTGAAAGCAGGCGCTGTCTAAACGTCTGAGGAGAGGTACCCCCGGTTTTCAAAATGCATGTTCCTGTTACGAGAGCAACAAATATAATAATCAATTCGAAAAAAAAAAAACATCAAACAATTTTAGAGTGGATAACATTTGGACAAAATTAAAAAATCGTGTTAGGAAAGATAAATGGAGATGGCTGTTACCTTCAAAACTCTAATTGAACTCTTAAAAGAAAGGATTCTTAGCAATTTGTAGACTCGAAATTAAAGTGTGAAACGATGATATGGAAAAAATTCTGGGTACACGAAACAATAATCAAACAAAGCGGCCACGTCTGAAGGTGACCGTACGCGTGCTGAAAAAGTGCTTTCAAACTAAACGGTCCTTCAGTCACAAAGCACGATATATGCTTCGAGAAAATAGATAAAGGTACATCTCACAAGATCATCAATCCTACTTACAATGGCATGGAGAAGTGTGTGTGTGTTTGTGGGGGGGAGCAGAGAGAGCCAGCTCATTAGATAACTTCTGACAATAGTTTTCAAGCAGTGATTGTTTTCTATTTTATTTCAAGCAGTGAAGATACAATTACACTTTGTAAATTTTCTAAATAATCGTCGGGGACATGGCCATTTTGGTTTGAATGGGTTGCTCATGTTAATTTGTAGCATTGATAGTATTTTCGATTATTAGTCAGGGGCACCCAACGATGGTTTTCTCCCAATGCTTTAAAACACTATTTTAGGCTGTCTGGTGTGCTTTTAAAGATATGTAAATGAATTCTAAGCTGTGCTATAAAATTTATATCTGTTCGGTCATTCTAGGGGAACTTTAGACTTCACGAATTTATTAGGGATTTTTTAGTCACTTCCCGAAAACCTCAGCTCTTCCTTGGTGATTTTTCTTTCCGAAAATCCTAGCTGACCTTTTTTTGTACCCAAACGAAATTTTTATCTCTCCGAAAATAATAGGCATAAATTTTCCCATATATTTTATTTCCCTAAAGAAAACTGAAACTTTAATCCGAATATCTGAGGCGATTATAGGCCTTCCGAACAGATATTTCACCGAAATGATCCATTGGGTGCCCCTGATTAGTCACCGTCCAAAATAAATGGCGTTCAAAATGGCGGTTCCGATTACAAGATTGCTCTAAACTTGTATGGTGTGTATTACAAATGTTTATTTATTTTACATATTTTTAAAAACGTTTACTATATGTGGAAAGAAATGATGGTATATTTTAAGCTTGGTAGAAATATGAGAAAGATATTATTCTGTCAGTGACACAAGCTACTCGGAAAAAAATTCCGAGTTCCCCCAACAGGAGTCGAACCTATGACCTTCCGCACACCGGTCGGACGCTCTACCACTGAGCTACAGGAGACTCGTGGGAGCTAAGGCCATATAACTAGGTTCAAGTGTGACAAACATCCCGCATACTGCTAGGATTATATTTGTCGATGATAGAGAATTTGTGGAAATAAATGATGGTATATTTTAAGCTTGGCAGAAATATGAGAAAGATTAGTATATTTTTATAATGGCGGGATGTGAATGTGACTTTACAATGTTATCCCCCAAAGTGATTCGTTTAATGGCAGACGTTATTTTAAAACTGGTGTAGGAATATTATTTTCTGAAATGTTTACTTTTAAAATGAAAAACGTCGTCTTTCAAATTTATATTTACGATATATTTATAAATATTCTTCTTCCTTATTTGTAGCTTTGCATGCCAACAAAATCATTAACCAAATTATCTGTCAAATGTCGGGATATGGTGAAGTTTAAATTAATATAATAAAATATATAGTCATACAATGTGCAGGAATAGCAATTTATTTACCACTATCAACGAGAACAAAATTTGACTGTTATCAGTTTTATCGGCAGGAAATAATTTCGCCGTAACGAAATTGGGTCAGTTGAGATTAACAATAATAAACACGATATTGCTTTTAAAGGGGCTATTTCACGCTATGGTTTCAAATCATAGAAAAACATAAAACAAATACTTGGAAGCGCAATGAAGTGCGGATGGTCAAAATTGGACAAGATGTAATTGAAATGGATTTAATGGATCCCGACGTTTTTCAAGTTTTATAACATAGAGGGCAAAATTACTGAATGCTGATTGGCTGAGACAGAGGGCATTTTTCATTAATTTTGGTTTGCCCGGGGCAAAATTACTTGATCCTGATTGGTCGAGCGGCAAATTCCTCGCTCCTAATTGGCTGAGCGCGCTGCACTCAGTTGGCTTCTTGACGGCGGGATTTTGAGCAGAATTTTCAAACACAGCGCTCGCTTGTACGTCGCTTCGGAGTTTGACTTCAGTTTCCCGAGTTATTTGATGAAAAAGGAGCGGAAACCGTGTGATAGCTTGAAACGAAATTCCGAAAGCTGAATCTCAGTGTTTCACTCGAAGCAACAGAAGATAATTTCAGTTGAAAACTAGAAAACTTGCATCAGCTAGACACTTGGCGAGTTTGCGACGAAATTCATTCATGGCTGCCAACTGACTTCTTCGCTTCACCTCTGTTAAATACGGGCTTCATCACGTGCAACCCAGAGTATAAAAGATCACAGAGTTTGTTCAAAGAAAGAAGAAGGTCAATTTAAACCGGATAAATTACCTCTACAAGTTTGTTTGGACTCGTCGTTTGCTCACGGTTTTATCGATGTAGGATTGACATGTCAAACAGCTCGCAGCGGAAAGCCGGCTTCAAAACATGCAAACAGGTGAATAAAATTACGTTTTTCTTGGCTTGATTGCAAGCTTGTTATTTTTTTATTTTCACGACTTACAATTTTCTCTTAAGATTTACATAACAGTCAACGTTAGTTACCCTGTTCTGAACGTAAGGGTTTGCTTGATCTTTCTGTGATTCTGTGTATTTTTGGAAGGAATATCAGTTCGTTCCGCCGCGGCTGAATTTAGCTTCGCGGCGCTTTGAAGGTTTTCCGAAAATTTTGCCCTCTATGTCATAAACAAGTAATCGCATGTTTCCTCGTAAAATTAAGGATTAATATCACTTGTGTTTTCAGAAGTTGCAGAAATTGCCCTTGTCGCTGCGCGACTCGGGCAATTTCTGCAACTTCTGAAAACACAAGTGATATTAATCCTTAATTTTACTCGGCCCATGCGATTACCTATACTAAGTCCATTTGTATGAAACAAGTGGCAAATAATGCCTAGAAATCATCTGTGTTTGTTATACAAGTGAGAATCCATCTTTGAATTAATATTTCGGAAGAATAGCGGGAAAAATAGCGTGACATAGCCCAAGTCACTCTTCGGTCCAAGAGGACATTATAAGCTGTTTGAATTGTATTGACAGGGTGCTTTTGTATGCCATGTTGTGTTTAGGCTTTTTTGAAGTTACGTTGTCATATTAGCATCCCTAAAACTCACCAAGAAAGCAGATGGTGAAGACAAATCATTTTTTATAACAATTATATAGCATTTTTTTTTTTGGTATGGGGATGAAGTCGTCCACAATTCCTCATTAATTATGAAGTTACGCTGGCCATTTTACATGTCCACATACCCAATATAGCCAGAAATACTGATTTTAAATTTAAGTCTAAGAAATTAAATACTGCAATGGACAACGTTGCTGATAAAAACATAAATGATATGAACAATGATAAATTTTGGGTAGGCTAGGAGCAATCATTCGTTATATTTGTGGTCGTATGCGCTTCATTGGGAATAAGTATGTTTTGTTCTGTGTCAAACTTTAACTTGGCTTAGCATTTGAAGCAATAAAATAAAATAAATACAATTTTACAATTGTAGAGCTGTTTACTGACCTTGCGTTGCATCAACGATGCGTTGAAGACAAGCTCCCAAGAGAACAAACAGGAAGAGTATAGGACGCGCTAAGAGGCAACTGCGTTTCATCTCAGTACTCGCCTGCTAAAGATGAAATAACACTATAATATCTCACCAAGTGCACGCTATGTATACCACTAACGATGAGTTATAGCCCATTGCACAATACACGCTTTTAGTGGGTGCTCATTATAATTTGTCATCATTCAGTGACTGGTACGTGGATGAATTATATAATTTAAATGACGTAACTGCATATAATATGTATGAGGAGATTTGGGAAAACATTTTAGAAGGAATATTAGCGATAAAATCATGGAAATTTGACAGAAAATACACCAGTCCTATTTCAGTTAGCGTTGTCGGATAGAAATGAAGCCTGCAAGACAAGACCGAAAGGTAATAACATGGGTAAAAGTAGAAAACAGCTGCACGCACTGAATACTAATGAGATATAATAACATGAAAAACATGATTTCTAACGTTTCATTTTTGTTTTAAACTTGTAGAAGTAAGCTTTAAGCAGAATCACACAACAGTGATAGAAATGATGAAATGATCTAATTCGGGGCAAAACAAATACATCACGTGGGAAATAAAAACTTGTAGATTTCTTTTCCACCAATATGCAAATTCATTGAATACATTTTAATCACTATCTATATTGTTATAGGTTGAAAGCATACAACTAAATATTTAAATTAGAGTTCTTATCAACAGTGGCAATCATGTCAAGTTGCAATAATTGACATGATGACATGGCAATTTCAACCTGACATGACAATTTAAACCTGAGACCAGCCTTCGCGCACACAGAAGAAGCCAAATTTGTTTAGAATGGGTCGATTGGATGACGTCATTTACTCGAATAACTGTGGAAGATAGAAGAACTTCTTACCCAGCTGATCTCATTTCTTACAGCACAGTCGTCGTTTTGTGATCTCGTCGGTTTCATCTCATCTGCACCGTTCGCCCTGTTCGCTATCACCTGGGTATCGTGAGTGTTTACGCGAAAGTTTGTTCCTGTTACATGTTACCTGTCAAAGTCCTATTGTTAGAGAAAGTTGATCCCTCTATGGTATCGATCAGAATAGACGTTTAGGTGTCATAATCTCATTCCAGGTAAGATGCCGCAAAAATGTATTTTCTTTTTATCTCGGAAGGAAAAATTTTGCCGAGCGACGCGTACGTTTTGAACTCCAAGTCGGCAGCCATTCAACCTATTTGGCTGACATTTGGCCAGAATGATGCAATACATCTCTTCTACAAAACCCTGTCTGCGAATTTTAATACTCCTTTTTTTTCCACAGGGAGTGCTAACTAATTGTCACCCCCAACTTCATTTGCCAATAAAAAGAAAACAAACGCACTTGTCAAAAATCTGAGACACGGTTTTTTAGCCGAACGGGTTGAGAAGCGAATGCGGTGTTAATCGTTTTCTTCTGTTTTTTTTTTTTTCCGGAGGGAGTGGAACATGATTTATAAAGACATGTACTTTTACTAAAAGCTTCCCATTTTCGAAACACATTTAAGTTTATCGTTTTTTTTAGTAAAAAGCCATGATCTGGAATTATTAAGCTTTCAAAAAATATATGGTTTATAGGGCTTTTATAAAAACAACTAACGCTACAGCGATCCGCGCGCGGACGGTCCTGAAGGGTGGCTGATACCTTAAGTCACTCTCCGGTCCAAGAGGATATAAGCTGTTTGAATTGTATTGACATGGTGCTCTTGTATGCCATGTTGTGTTTAGGCTTTTTTGAAATTACGTTGTCATATTAGCATCTTAAAACTCACCAAGAAAGCAGATTGTGAAGAAAAATCATTTTTTATAACAATTACACTCTTTTTTTATAATAACCTTTTTTATAAGAACGTTGAGGCTGAGATTGACCAAACTTTTAAGAACATGCTAAGAACATAGCCAGGTTGAGAATTTGCTAAGAGCATTTTTATTCACTTATTTCCATCGAACTCTAAATAACAATATTCCAGTATCCTTTCAAAACATTAACAGAATGTAACATTTCAAATATCTCGGTATTGAATACGCAGTTCAAATGAGCTCAAAATACTTGAATGCACAATTTTTATAGTAACAACATTTCTATCACATAGCATGTGTATAGCCAAAACAATAAGAACATTCAGTCTTGGTTCAGCCTCAGCTCGAAAATTAGACGTTCTTATAAAAAGAAAAGAGTGTACAGCAGTACTTTTTTTGGGTATGGGGGGATGAAGTCGTCCACAATTCCTCATTAATTAATAAGTTATGCTGGCCATTTACATTTCCACATGTATACACAATATAGCCTGAGATACTGATTTTAAATTTAAGTCTTAGAAAATACTGCAATGGACAACGTTGCTGATAAAAACAATAATAATATGAACAGTGATAAATTGTGGGTAGGCTAGGAGCAATCATTCGTTATATCTGTGGTCGTATGCGCTTCATTGGGAATAAGTATGTTTTGTTCTGTGTCAAACTTTAACTTGGCTTAGCATTGGAAGCAATAATATAAAATTAATAACAATTGTAGAGCAGTTTACTGACCTTGCGTTGTAATATAACAACGATACGTTGAAGACTAGCTCCCAAGAGAACAAACACGAAGAGCGCGCTGATTTCAAATTTATCGTACTTGAAAAGCATTCAAGCAATCATAACCAAACTTCATATGACTTTTACTAAAATTATCTGGAAACAGTTTGGTGTGTCAATTTTTTGTTCACGTGACTTGACGTCTCCATGGCAACCAAGTTTTGACAGGCCGTTTTACCCAAATTTGGTATTTTCAGCTTAATTTTCAGTGTTCATGAGATTTCCGCTTTCTACGATCGGTTTCTTCCAAAATCTGTGCAGTTTTTGCATCCTTATATTGCTTTTGATGTTTCTAAATCAAATTTGATGATTTTCAGACATTTCTGAACAATTTAAACATCCAAGATGGCGGATCCAAGATGGCGGACATTTTTAAAGTATGACGTTATTTTGGCGTGATATGATATCATAATTGATTCGTGATTGTCACTAAAATAAACATGTTTGAATGCTTTATATATACACCACATAAGTTTCATTTTTATAGCACAAATACTTTTCGAGATACAGATCGTTTTACCCAAATTTGTTGGGTTTTTAGCTTAATTTTCCTGAAATGTTTGCTTTTTACGATGAAATCCTTCCAAAATCTTTGCCGTGTCAGCATCTATTTATTTCAGTGTCTTGATTTTTTTTAAATCAAATTTGGAGATTTTCTGACATTTCTGAACAATTTAGAAATCCAAGATTTAGGATCCAATATGGCGGATTTTAAATGTATGACGTCATTTTTAGCTTGGTATTCTTAAGGGGGATTCTACCTGAATTTCAATGAAATTTTAAGAGGTTTAACGAAGAGATAGAAAGAAAAATATATATTTTGGAACACCAACAGACAGTTGATACCCACGCGGGTGCTCTTGCGTTGTTATCAACTGTCGTCAATGTCAATCTACTAATTTTTAACTTCAAATTCTAATTTTAAAACTACATTAAATCTTCAATATTTCTTATTTCCCTAAATTTTACAACTCCTTTGAGAAAAACTATTTCCTCCCCAAGATACCCAAAAATCACCCAAAAATTTACAAAACATCCCATAACATAGATTCATGGGATGAGCTACGATTTTTGGATTGCTTGAAACGCGAATGAGATATTTCCATTAAACCCATGTTAAGTGGCGGAAAATTGCATTCAGGTGGACCCCCACCTTAACGCGAGTCAGTACAAGTTTTTATTATTATAGTTGGGCGTGGTCACGAGGACTCAGTATAAGGCAAGTATAATAGGACGAACAGTTTCGCAAGATTTTACAATCACAGACAACTACAGTGATGATCAAAATGCACCAATCAATAACAACCACATAGCTACAAATAGTAATGAACAACCAGTCTACCTTATCGCTTGATGAAGACCAGCAGTATTGGGGTCGAAACGTCGCGATTCACATTAAATAATGACAATATCGTTGGACAAAGGATAAAACAAAAGCTATCAGATTTGAACTCGATTTGGTTTGCGTGATTCGCACTCTAAAATGCCATATGCCTTCTGCGGAAATCATTTTATATTTTTGGGTTCTTAACTTTTTTCTGACAACAAATTTACGAAAGCTTAAAATTATCTTAGTCAGTTTCTTGTCACTGCACCAAGATGTATCCCATGGCTTTGATGTGTTTGTCTCCATTATCTCCGCCGTACGAAGCCTCGTTTCCACACGTGTTGTTGTCATCGGGAGCTCCTCCTGTACCAAAGCCGATTCTGGAATCACAAGAACGGCATTCATTTTCGTTGTTTCCAAGGAAACCGATTCTCGCTTTAGCAGAGCAACTAGAAGACGTACACACAGCATTGAACCCTTCCTTGTTACAGTTGAACTGTAAGGAGGCCTGCGAACCAATCAGCGTCTTCCACGTGTTACGACCCAGTGAGGTGGGACGGTAGTTTCCATCAGCAATCAGTGAAAACAGAGAGTTGGCCTGTTTGTTGATGACAATGAACTTGATCTGCTGGCCGATCTTCATACCAAGACAGATCTTGGAGAAGGGTGTGTTCCAGTAGGTAGATAACTTGGTCTCTTGTGTGTCAAACCCAGTCTCCCCTCCAGGAAGGTTGTATTCAGCTTTATTACTCCAGTACGTCGAGTTATAATGAAAGGTGGTCTGAGAAAGAATATAAGTAAATTCTTCATTTATTACTCTTATATTATCCATTGTCTTGTTTTAGTATTTTGTTTTTCTGGGATTCACTATACAGTCAAACCTCTATTAGGCGACCCTCTGTTAAGCGGTCACTTGTCAAATTCCCAAAAATCGCTCCCCAACGTTACTGTAAACTTGACCGCTATTAAGCGGTCACCTCTATTAAGCGGACGTGGTCACCGTTTAGACTAATTTTATTGCATTTTACCTATATTAAACGGTCAGCTAGTTAGATTACAATGCGATATTTTGACATGACGATAAGTGAAGCATGTCCAGTTTCTTTTCACAGCTCATCAAACACAATATAATACATGCAATCAGCGTAATAATGCTATTGTTTGGCTAATAGGCTTGTGCTGGGGAAAATAAATTTTTAAATTTAACCTCTATTAAGCGATCAGTTGGCTATTTAACGAGGGTGACCGTTTGCTAGAGGTTTGACGTCACGGTACTATTTTAAAAAACGAGTGCGAGTGTTTCATCACGATTTCCAAACACGAGAAAACAGATGAAAGCACGAGGCCGTAGGCCGAGTGCTTTTATTTTGTTCTTGAAATAGCTTCTCAAACAAAAGCTTTAAAGGAGAAGGTCACTCCAGAAAGCGTATGTTTTTTCTCACTACCATTAAAACATTAAAAAGTATTTAACATGATGAATTACTGACCGTAGTTTGAAGTTCCAAAGACCCTTATAACCTCGCGAAAGTTGCCTTCAAAGTATCGAAAAATTCGACTTGACCGCCGCCATTTTGAAGACTACCCATTTCCCGGCGGTCATTCGGTAAATATATTTACGTTGAGTCCGTTTCGTCATTAATCAAAAAAGAAAAAGAAAAGGTAAAAAAAAAGAACGGCCTTGTAGGACTCGAACCCCTATACCCCGCTATATCAAAACTTGCAATGACTATTTGATCATCATGCAGATCTAAAAAGCTGGAACCTAAACCGTGTTGAATTGGCCTATTCATTTCGTCCTATCACGTCCGATCACGATTCATCGAAAATGATAAAAGAGATAATTATTAATGTCGTACCTTGTTGCCATCAATCTTCATGACCGGCGTCCATCCCCCATCTCCACATCCAAAATCTCCCATGTGACAGAGAACTGAAGTTGGCTTTGAGTCAACGCACAGCGTAAAAAGTTGACTCACGTTGGACCTGTTGAATATTAATTTGTTTTAATACTACATATCTAGATTTGCAAGAGAGGATCGATAATTACATGTAATATTATATTGAGTATGTGAAAAGAAAAATATATAAAATATTTCTGGATAGTTCAACCACTATTAAAATAATGATATTAAGAGTGAATGTCCCTTATAATCGAAGAAAATTGAAAAATTCGCGGACACGGTCAAAAATCGATTTGGCTCATATTTTGTCTGTGGGAAGCTATATATACTAGACAAAACGAAATGAGGTTAGATTTTTGAAATATCCATTTTAACGGGAATAAACCGTTGAAAACCGACTGAGGGTGAAAAGCTCAAGTTTCACCTTCTGCGAACTCGAAATTATGCAGTTTTCAGGCAGTTCTCATACGAACTAAAACGTAACAGAAGAACTTATCCAGCTATATATACATAGTGTGGGACTTCCTTTATCGAGATATAGTGATATTTTTTGTCTCGTGTTATTTCTGAAGGAACCACATCCCGATTATGAGACGACATCTTCGGCCTTTCGTAAACAAGCCAAAGGCGGCTCAAATTAGCTTGGCAAAAAAGCATGTGGTAGTGTCTCAAAATTTCTAAAAATATTTCCAGCGACTCTAGAAGAATAGTTCTATACGATTCTGGTCTTATTTGTTTGGGATCTTTTGCTATTTTAATATAAAAACTGACCAAACTCGACCTAAATTACAAATGACGCCATGTTGAAACGATTGACATCAGAATTTATCGCTTTGTAATCAAGTAATTGTTTTGGCCAAATATATCCCCATCGATGCTTAGAATCAATAGAAACGTATAAATGATGTTTATAATTAGACTGACTCTAGATATACCGAGATATATAAAATAAATTTCGACTATACATACCTTGCAAATCGCGCCATAATTACGGTGAATTACTCTAGCTCATCAATTCCCGATTGGTCTTTTGCCATACTACAGTCCGCTTGACATTCACTCGGCATAAATTATATTATTTGCATCCATATATAAGAAAAACTCTATGTTGTCTTCATAATCAGTTTCGAATATACTGAGAAACAAACTGAGTGGAGGGCTCGATCGAGTCGAGTGACTGAAATCCGATCGAGTGACTGAAATCCGATATGCGTGATCTCAACGGCAGTAACAAACTTACTGTCACGCAACCCTTCAGTTCGGCTTTATCTCAGTTACAGTTCTTTTTCATAACGCTTGATCAACTGATAATTTCTTGCTGACTGGCAATTAGCGGGAAGAGCAGGCGTACTCTTGGACAAATTCTGTCAGTCGTGCAATAAATTCCTTTTTCCATTTTTGAGCTGAAATGTCAGTAATATCCAAGCAACACTTAAAGATTTTAGTTTCTTTCTTTTTACAAGTTCACAGATATTACGATCGGACGATACAATAGGATGCTCATGGAGAGCCACATCCCTCATCACATTTCCATACAGAGCAGAGAGGCGAGTCTCGGATTCAGCTGAAGTTTCGTTCTCGTCCGCGCTAACTTCACGTGAGTCTGTGCCTACTAACCGTTTCTTTGCTGAAAGACGGCAAAAGAAACCAGCCATCTGCTGTGATGTTAGTACTGTACAGCTCCGCAAATGATCCCGGGACCGCAAATGATCCCCGACCGCAAATTATCCCCAAATTATACCGTAAATTATCCCCAAATTGGACCGCAAATGATCCCGAACCGCAAATGATCCCAGAGTGGACCGCAAATGATCCCGCTAAAAATTGAGGAATGGCGTGGACGGTGGACCCAATTTTTTTCCCTTTTGAATATCTTTGCCAAGAACTGAAACCGTGCACGCTAGACATTTTTATCTAGTTACCTGGTCACTAATGACGGAAGTGATCGATTTTTTTTCATGCCTTTATGCAGATTAATTTTAGTAAAAACATAAATTCAAAATCATTGAACTAACGCGAGATATCAGTAAAAATAGTTAATTCGAGAATTTGTTTTTTTGGTTTTCGCGGTAAAATTCATCCTCGTCTAGAATTATTGCAGACTTACACAAGAGTTAACACCGCATGTTATATTGTTTTCGCGTCACCAAGATTCATTTATCTAATTCTGTGCCATGAAACAAGCTAGACATGGAAATTGACACCCGTTAGAGCAAACTACTTCACGAAATCGGCAAGTAACATTTCCGGTGAATTCTATTTCATGCTGTTTTGGCGGCATGACTGCATGATGAAGTGTGAAAACTGTGAATTTTTTTTTTCAGGCTCCTATTTAAAAAAAACAAGAGGAGAACTCTAAGAACTCTCATCGGGACGGCCATAAGGTGGCCGCTTATAGGGGCTTATTATAGGGGTTTCTTTTACTTATTGACAATTATAGTTTCGGTACTTTGATAGCGGCCACTTAAAACTGAAAGCGCGGTTGCTGTCGCACGGTGATTGACATCCGATCTCGAAATCAAAGGACGTCATCTGAACCGTCAAGGAGTGTCACCTCAGTTATCAATGTCATGCGAGGTAGCTGCTTCTCCCATGTGCTTGCAGTGTGAAAATGGCTAAATTGCTCCTTCTCGTGCTTACATTTGCATTATTGAGAGTGATTTTAGGAGCCTAGCCTATTCCAGGCGTTCGGATGTTTTTTCGCGTCGCTCCTCCACTATCCGAACGCCTGGAACAGGCAATTAGCAGCCTGAAAAAAATTCACAGTTTTCACACTTCATCAAAGCGGGCCGGGTGTTAAATTCACCAGAAATGTTATTTGCCGATTTCGTGAAGTAGTTTGCTGTAACGGGTGTCAATTTCCATGTCTAGCTTGTTTCATGGCGCAGAACCGTCTTTAATCTCAAAATTTATAGATAAATGAATCTTGTTGACACGAAAACTAGGCTCGATTTCCGTCGCTAAATATTCAAAATGGAAAAAAAAATCGGGTCCACCGTCCACGCCATTCCCCAATTTTTAGCGGGATCATTTGCGGTCCACTCTGGGGATCATTTGAGGTTCGGGATCATTTGCGGTCCAATTTGGGGATCATTTGCGGTCGGCGATCATTTGCGGTCCCGGGATCATTTGCGGAGCTGTACAGCTCCGCAAATGATCCCGGGAATATTATGAATAATCATATTCTGAAGTTTGAAACGATTTAGACAAAATGTCGCCGAGATATTCGACTTTGACGCCTTTTTTTTCGCTTCCACAAACGGAAGAGTGTCTGAAATGGGAAGCTCACCACATATGACGTCACATACACGCGCGAGTCCGCAAGAAGAGCGGGAATTGAAATTCTGCAGTTTCAAAACATCAACAAATGTGGTGTTTTGTGCTGCTTTTAACTGTAGCAACTGTTCAAAAACGTCACTTAAAAAGTGAATTCACATTCCTATAAACTATTTCGCGATTATTCCAACACGTCCAGGAGCTGAATTCACAGGGACAGAGTTCAAGTGCAGATAGAGAAAGGAAAATTCACCGTCGTGTGTTCACGTTCTCCATAATACCGTGAATTTGGTCATTTGACGTTGTTGTTTTGCAGAGGACGGCAAAGAAATGTACTGACTAAAATGCAAAACGCACGTGCGGAGCAATTGTACTACTAATTAAATCTATTGTTTTGTGACGTTCTCGTTTCCGTCGCCGTCGTGGTCAGTTTAAGGTCCCTAATCAGGCGTAAGCTTTTTTACATTCCCTAACGACGAGAAGGGATGCAAGGAATGGATGAGATTAATTAATTTGTTGTATTTGAGCATTTTCAAAGGAGATGTCAAGGTCTTCATCCATTTTCGTCAATACCGGCTATGGAATAATCTCCGAACAAACCCAGAACACTTGACCCAAGCAAATTACAAGCTTCAAACACGCGCGAAAACACGAGCGAAAACACGCGTGAAAATAAGATCACCACATATGACGTCACAAAAACATACATTCGTTTCCATTCCGAGCGCGGTCATTTCTGGTTCGTTTTCGTTCAGCCGTCGGAAATTCTCGGAAATTGTCCAATTTTGTCCCTTTTAAGCGCCACAAATCAGCTTTTGAGGGTTGAGTATGATTGATGCCAGTATAAAGCACAGTTTTCGCAACAAAAGAAAAAATACCAAATTTCGTTGCATTTGACCTTTAAGTGTTGCTATGCTAAGAAGAATTTGCATCTACCTCGGGGTGGATATTACTGAGGCCTCATTTGGGGGGGGGGGGGGGGGGTCTGGGTATCCCGTATCCCTTTAATTTTTTCTTTACATATCCCTTATCCCCTTAATTAATTTGATCTCTATCCCTATATAATGATGATACTGGTGACATCATTTCCCGGTAAGAAAAAAGTTTGCAAAAAGTTTTCAATCTGCTAGGTAACCACCCAGTTCGACAACAGGTGTCACAGGTGACCACAACAGGACCCGGAAGTTGACGAAAATGACCGAAATGTACAAACGTACCAGCAGCATATCGGTCCATTTTGATCAGTATTACCATTAATTATTGTTAATTTGTTTTATTTTAATTTGTTTGAAAATAATCTTGATTAATTGAAATGTTAAGAAATCTTTCGAAGAAAGTTTCAGTTGAATATCCCAATATATCTTTTTTCCAATATCCCATATCCCTATAATTTTTTCCTTCAGTATCCCGTATCCCTATACATACATACATACATACATACATACATACATACTTTATTGACTTTCCCCAAGGGGGCATTTCAAAGATAAATAAAATATCCCGTATCCCTATAACCCCTAATGGGGCCTCATTAGGGACTGTGCAATAATTACCAGGAGGGGGGGGGGGGGGGGGGGGGGGGTTTGGGGTTGGAAAACCAGAGGAGGGGGGGGGCATAGAGTAAATTCAAAGCAAGGAGAGGGGGGGGGGGGGGGCTCAAGGTAAAATAAGTCACTCAAGAGTGGGGGGCCTTAACATTTTATTTCAAGTACATATTACATTGGCGAATCCATACCTATTTATAAGGTGGGGACCGAAAATAACACATATGCTCCTTTCCTTCTGCTATGGCTCTGTTGTTCATTGCTACGGATGTGATGTTTGTTCCAGACGCGGATGTCCAACAATTAAACATGTAGTAGGAGCTCTTCTTTCTGTTCTAAGATTTTAATCCACAGGTGCGTGTAGAGAAAATGCAGGGTACTTGTATAAAGGTGTGTGTATGCTGTGAGGGGGGGTCGTACATAATTTCTGACTGATTAGAGGGGGGGCAATAACTAAATTCACTCCTTTAGGAGGGGGTATTACCTAATATTTTCCTACATGAAGCCCATGTTCCAACCCCCCAAACCCCCCCCCCCCCCCCCTCCTGATAATTATTGCACAGTCCCTTACTGACATTTCAGCTCAAAAATGGAAAAAGGAATTTATTGCACGACTGACAGAATTTGTCCAAGAGTACGCCTGCTCTTCCCGCTAACTGCCAGTCAGCAAGAAATTATCAGTTGATCAAGCGTTATGAAAAAGAACTGTAACTGAGATAAAGCCGAACTGAAGGGTTGCGTGACAGTAACTTTGTTACTGCCGTTGAGATCACGCATATCGGATTTCAGTCACTCGATCGGATTTCAGTCACTCGACTCGATCGAGCCCTCCACTCAGTTTGTTTCTCAGTATATTCGAAACTGATTATGAAGACAACATAGAGTTTTTCTTATATATGGATGCAAATAATATAATTTATGCCGAGTGAATGTCAAGCGGACTGTAGTATGGCAAAAGACCAATCGGGAATTGATGAGCTAGAGTAATTCACCGTAATTATGGCGCGATTTGCAAGGTATGTATAGTCGAAATTTATTTTATATATCTCGGTATATCTAGAGTCAGTCTAATTATAAACATCATTTATACGTTTCTATTGATTCTAAGCATCGATGGGGATATATTTGGCCAAAACAATTACTTGATTACAAAGCGATAAATTCTGATGTCAATCGTTTCAACATGGCGTCATTTGTAATTTAGGTCGAGTTTGGTCAGTTTTTATTAAAATAGCAAAAGATCCCAAACAAATAAGACCAGAATCGTATAGAACTATTCTTCTAGAGTCGCTGGAAATATTTTTAGAAATTTTGAGACACTACCACATGCTTTTTTGCCAAGCTAATTTGAGCCGCCTTTGGCTTGTTTACGAAAGGCCGAAGATGTCGTCTCATAATCGGGATGTGGTTCCTTCAGAAATAACACGAGACAAAAAATATCACTATATCTCGATAAAGGAAGTCCCACACTATGTATATATAGCTGGATAAGTTCTTCGGTTACGTTTTTAGTTCGTATGAGAACTGCCTGAAAACTGCATAATTTCGAGTTCGCAGAAGGTGAAACTTGAGCTTTTCACCCTCAGTCGGTTTTCAACGGTTTATTCCCGTTAAAATGGATATTTCAAAAATCTAACCTCATTTCGTTTTGTCTAGTATATATAGCTTCCCACAGACAAAATATGAGCCAAATCGATTTTTGACCGTGTCCGCGAATTTTTCAATTTTCTTCGATTATAAGGGACATTCACTCTTAATAGTCACAAAGGATTTTAGCTCCTCAGATTTCCAGAGACCTTCCATTGCTTGTAGTTTCCATTACTTGTAGTTTCCATTTAAAATTTTAATGATCGATGTTTTAGATCAAGATTAGCGATTGATAATTTACAAGAACACAAGATGATGGGAAATGCATTTGAATCATCCCCTTCAGAACATACTTTGAGACGGTATAAATAGTTAAGTTATCCACAAATGCAGATGATATGGGTTTCGCAGGTTACTATTCAAATTGAAATATAAGCCCAACCACTTGAAACGTAAAATTATTTCGGATAGTAATATCTCCTCCCATAAGAAAAAATGAAAGCCACCAAGCAAGATGATGAACAAAAATGTAAGCCCAGGGATCTTCAAAACCAAGCAATGTTTTCAATATTACCCGTACCAAGCGAGTTCATATACCTTTCTCCAAAATGGCCGCCACAAATTCATATTAAACTGAGCGGAAAATTTAGAGTCGTTTGTATGACTGGGAGTTTGCCCCCTGTCATAGAAACGTCTCTAAATGTTTAAGTTTTCAACTTCCGTTTTCTTGACTCAAGTAGAACCTAACCTAACGAAACTGTGTACGATTACCAAACAAGAAGTGGTCTTTCAGGTTCTGGTATTCATTTCCCGCTCAGTTTAATATGAATTTGCGGCGGCCATTTTGGAGAAAGGTCTATGGACCATCGAGTGAATCAATGTGTAATAAATTTATAGGTGAAATTTTACAGGGATCGATTTATAAGCCTACAAACAGAACAAGGTATTATTATGTTTAGCAACATGACTTACTTGTATACGTCATATACTTCATTGCATGATTCTACAGCTGGAGAAATTAAAAAATTAAAATTAACGAGCGATTGATGTCAGAAGCAGCTTAGTGAAGAAACACATCTTGCTCGCGTATTGTTGCAACGAGTACGAGAACGAGTACGAGTACGAGTACGATATTTTAAACCTATTGCTCATCCTCAAGATCATCACGTGTCACGCCAATCTTCGGCCAGAACCTACACTTCTACTGGTCAGTCACAGGGAAAAGCGAGGGTTCTGGGAACAATATTGTTTTGAAAGTAGAAAGTCGTACTCGTACTCGTTCTCGTACTCGTACCCCAATCTGGAGGTCCGTAATAAACGACGAGGCACGATCCATCAACATGGGATAAAAATATCACCTCTCTCTCGAATAATATTGCGATATTTTTTTGCTAGGCTGAACGAACAAATGCCTCTCTTCGCTCTCTCAATTCTTCCTCCGCTCGAGAGACGTCTGAGATTCGACCCAAATATTCCAAACTGATGACGTATAGCTCTAAACAGATATGTGATGTGTCTCTGATTGGCTGTTACTTGCGTGCGAAAATTAAAAGATCGAAGTGTCAATATTGTGACATGTTGGTCAAATTTGCACCAACCTATGACAATACTCGGGAGAGTGCAAATATACCATATTAAAATAGCACGAACTACAAATTGACAAAATAGCGAACATACTGTAGGAAATGGTATAGAATAAGACTAACTGCGAAGCGACAATTTAATACGTTGGTGCTATACAGTATTATAATTAATTCGTACTAAAACGGTTAAACGGTTTAATGCATTCACAATTTAATTTACTAAGTTGTGAATCTACAGTACCTTTTTGGCAAAATTTTCCGAGAAAACCTTTTTCACAGAGGCATTCAGACGTGTCATCTTTATAGTTCGCCACACAGGTACCTCCGTTTTGACACGGCGAGAACGAACAAGGCGACTGAAATAACAACAAATAGTTGATCGTGAGCAGAAAACGAAATAAAAATGTCGATGGAAAAAAAAACAAGAGAACAACTCAAAGGTTCCTGTAGTTTATTCCACTTTAGCTCACTTTCCAGGTTGCGAGTAAGATCTGTAATTTTTGGAGAACAAATATCGACTAATTTTCAAGTTTCTTTCCCGTATGATTATTTCTTGCTCGTAATTTATATAATTAATATATTTTGATGCTTCAGATCTGAAATACATCAAATGGAAACTTCATAACCGTGACGGAGGTTTGGAGCCTGGTCTCAAACGACCTAAGTTTTTGTTTCGATTGAGGATATATATCAATTTGCCCATATTGGCTAGAGCACGTTAAAAGCTTTTAAACCAATTTAAAAAGAGCTCAGCAAAGGCGAAACCAAAGTGCGGCAATCTTATAATATTACTTTCTAAGTCATTTGAAAACCTGAACACTCGAGACAGCGTTTCATCCGATTTCCGAAGACCTCGGCTTTCGACAAAAAATACTCTGCGTCGCGTCGTATTTTCAGCTCTCTTCTAGGTGTTTGAAAATCAGATGAAACACTGTCTCTCGTGTTTGATATAGTACTGCAAAATAGCAAAACTAGAAACCATACCATATTGGAAAAGTGATGCGAGCTACTGTTTCTATTGTAGTCCTGAGCGTTGCTGTACTTATCTGCAGACAGTAATTTCGCACCAAAGTTTTTCCGTCGGCTCCTTTGGAGGCGGCCAGGTTGACAGAAACGCACAAATGATTTCTGAGGCATTCAAAGGTGCAATCAAACTCGTCGTACGCCGTGAATGTTCCAATTCTAGGCGCATTCAGATAATGAAACTCGTCTTTTGAAAACAGGCGCTGTCTAAACGTCTGAAGATAGGTTACGCCTGTTTTCAAAATGCATGTTCCTGTTACGAGAACAAGGCAAATATAATATTAATCAATTCGAGAGAATAAAAAACATCAACAGCTTTTAGAGTGGAGAAAATTTGCACAGAGTGTTTAAAAAAACGGTTTTAGGAAAAATAAATGGAGATGGCTTTTTTACTACAAAAGGGGTTTAACAAATTGTAGAATCGAAATATTTATGCGGATATCTATTATTTGTTAATTCGAAATGTAGACTATGACGTCACGATGAATTCTCCTATTATATAAACTAAATTCGATTTTGAGACGACATTACGGCTTTATAATGACGGCTAGTTGGGAGAAAAATATATTCCGTATTGGGGGAGTCGCGAAGCGACGGAGCCCAATACGGAATATATTTTCTCCCAACGCCGTCATTATAAAGCCGTAATGTCGTCTCAAAATCGAATTTAGTTTTGTATTGCGATTCAAACATTTTTGGACAAATTAAAAGGAAAATTAAGATCAGTTGTTGTTGATTGAAATATAAATTCCCACTATACGCGACGTAATGTGCACGAATACTTGAACGCGAAAGCATTTTATCGTTTCGAAGAAAGTCGGACTTTTTTCGCCGTTAAATTGCTTATGGAAACAAAAGCAATTCAGAATTATGTCCCACAAAGTTTTCTAAAGTATCAAACAGCAATGAAATGGCAAAATAATCCAATTTTGCGCCGAAAAAGTTCATTTTACAACTTAGCGCGTGCACATCGCGAAAGCAAGTGAAAACGGTAAACAAACTCTTACAAGAAATAAATGAATTTTAATACTCACCATACGCTAACTTTTAGATTGAGCGAGTTGTACCGGCGAATAAAGCACTCCATAAATGAGCAAATGACAAGATATAAACGATTGCCGACGAGTTTATCGAAGAAAACTTTTGAATTTTTATGCATACGTGAGGAACCCATTCCAGTGCCCCGGTGCCAATCTGTATCTTCAGAACCAATCACCGGCCCGCATTTGAGACGACATTACCGCAAAATAATGTCGTCTCACTCGTAAGCAAAACTATAGGTGGATCGCGATACCAGACGTTATTAACAGGTGTATACATATTATTTACTGAAATGTTTACTTTTGTAATGAAAAACGTCGTCTTTCAAATTAATATTACGATATATTTAATAATATTCTTCTTTTTTGTAGGTTTGCACGCCGACAAAAATCATAAACCAAATAAGACAATAGTAACTGTCAAATTTAGAGATATGGTGAAGTTTAATTTAATATGGTCTCATATTTGCTCCGTCTTTGTGCGTATTCGCACTCTAAAATGCCATGTCGTATAATAAATTATCTAGTCATACAAAACGAGGATGGATAAATTTGACAAACTGCGCCGGAATAGCAATTTATTTACCATCATCAACGGCAATTCAACGAAATTTGACAGGGAATAATTTCGCCGTAATGAATCGAAATTGCTCCTGCGATGTTGCGAAAAGAAAATTATGTCGAGAATGATTGTATTGATATTTAAAAAGAATAACTTAAAAGATCCTACTATGTCACGATATTGCTCCTTTAAGTCACTGTCAAAGGGAACTGATATAAGTTGTTTGAGTTGTGTGCACACGGCAGAATAATTTCAATTTTCGTCGGTACATGTAAAGAAATTGCTTTTTTTGTGTCATGCTGTGTTTAGGCTTTCTTCACATTAGCATCCTGAAACTCACAGTAATTAAAGCAGATTGCGAAGAAAAGTCACAATGACAGCAATGTTATTTTTGGGTGGGAGAATCGATGAAGTCGTCCGCAATCCCCCAATAAAGAAGTGAAGAGCAATCCGATTCGTCAGTTATATCGGCGGTCGTATGCTCTCCATTGTAAATCAGGATATGTTTTGTTCCGCGTCAAACTTTAACTTGGTTTATTAAAGCATTGGAAGCAATACAATAAAATCGGTTCTTTTAGTCACTGTTCAAGAGAACATAAGTTGTTTGAGTTGTGTTAACAGCGGAATAATTTCAAAATTTCGTCTAAAGAAATTGCTTATGTGTGCCACCCCCGCCAGCTGTGGCTTTTTTGTGAAGACGTTTTCATATTATCATCCTAAAACTCACATGAAGAGAGCAGAATGCGAAGAAAATTCACAATAACAGCAATAATATTTTTTTTTGGTGGGAGGATGAAGTCGTCCGCAATCCCGAATTAACGCTGGTAATTTCAAAAGTCCACATGTATACACAATGTAGCCTGAAATAATTTTAAATTGCATCAAAACTATGAACAATCATGATGATAAAGTTTGGGTAGTCTAGGATAAATCATTCGTTATATCGGTGGTCGTATGCTCTCCATTGTGAATAAGTATGTTGATGTTCTGCGTCAAACTGCAACTTAGATTACTGATAAAAGTATTGTAAGCAATAAAATAAAAATACAATTTTACAATTGTAGAGCAGCTTACTGACCTTGCGTTGTAACAATGATGCAGTGAAGACAAGCTCCCAAGATAATAAACACGAAGGGTTTAACACGCGCTGAGAAGCAACTGCGCTTCATCTCAGTTCTCGCGATCGCCCGCTAAAGATGAAATTGCACGTTTACGTTTAAACAACCCAGCACTTTATAACACCTCACCAAGAGCACACTACTAATGATGAGGTATATCTCACAGTACAAGTTTTTAGTGGGTGCTATTATTATTTGTAATCATCCAGTGAACGGTACGTGGATGAATTATATATAGCCTGACAGGTAAATAATTTAAATGACGTAACTGCATTATCCACCATTTATTGACCAGCAGGGAATGATAAATTAATGGAGACACCTAATAATACCCTGCGAGCAGAGTGACTGTGCTCGCAGGGTAACCTGATAAGAGACTCACACAAATTAAAACCATGTCTGAATTAACTAATAAGGTTATTGGTTTCTGTCGCGCTATCCATCGTGTAAATCACTCCATTGGATATCCACGGGATTAAGTGGTCTATCCCGACGGTGATCTATCCCGACGGGTGACCGTGTATATACGATCTTTGCAGAACAAGGTCCAGCAATCTCGTTCCCAGGGTCTCTTCTTCACGCCCCCTAGCTCTAGGAAGCGGGAAGAAAGAGACCCTGGAAACGAAGTTGCTGGTCCAGTTCCCTCTCACTGTACCAATATGTATCCTATGGCTTTGATGCATTTGTTCTTATGTTCTCCGTGCGATGTTTGGTTTCAGGCATCAGCCTGAAATCACAACTAGAGTACGCGTCTTCTTCGTTGCCAATCAGCGGTGTCGCTTCTTGATTTGAAAACGATGGTAGAGTTACACGAATTGACTAAACTCAGAAAATACCGTAACAAGTGTCAGTTGGTTAAACAATTGAAATGTTGGTTATATGATGCTTGATTACTTTAAAGTTACCTTGGCGAAATATCAAAATAGAACTAAGAAATTATAGGGTAAAACTGTATACAACCAATTGTAACCCTGCGTGCATAAATGTGACAACATTTAATATTAAGAGAGCAATTAAAAACTCATCATTGCACATCAGTATCAGGCTAAACTGATAACTTCCTTTTAATTTACAAGGATGGCTGAAGTTGTGAAATACATCCACAGTACCTTTATTTTAAATTAGAACCGTCCTCAAGAAATTACAAACTGAAATGAAAAGCTACACTGAAAATCCTGGCCTTCGGGTTACATGTCCACTGCTCTACCATCTGAGCTACAGAGCGGCGTTGGGAACAGCGCGTGGGTTCTCTCTCCTCCGCAGAGGCTTCTTGGGATAATAGGGAATAGGGAAGATTGGGGAGAGTGAAATATAAAGCGCGCGGGGGCTGGAGAGAGAGAAAAAGCCTCTGCGGAGGAGAGAGGCGTGGGTTCGAGTCCCACCTGAGCCACTGAATATTTCAGTGGCCAGGATTTTCAGTGGCCAGGATTTTCAGTGTAGCTTTTCATTATTTGTAGTTTATTTCTTGCAATGCTCTTTATTCACAGAGAAAATTACACGGAACATTTCGCACCAGGACTCGTCTTGAAACAGAAGCAAAAGAGATCTTAGTAATTATTTTCTGACAACACATTTCCCAAAGTTTCTAACTCATTGCGTTGTCAGTTTTATTGTCACTGCACCAAGATGTATCCCATGGCTTTGATGTTTTTGTATCCATTATCTGACGTATCTCTAGCGTCGTTTCCACACGTGTTTGAATCATCATAACCTCCACCACCAAAACCGATTCTGGAGTCGCCAGATGCGCAATCATTTTGATCGTTACCAAGGATACCGATTCTTGCTTTGGAAGCCCCATTATTGCTACACTCAGCATTGAACCCTTCCCTGTTACAGTAGAGCTGCAAAGAGGCCTGGGAACCAATCAACGACTTCCACGTGGCACGACCCAGTGATGTGTTGCGGTATTGTCCGTCAGCGATCAGTGAGTACAGAGAGTTGGCCTGCTTGTTGATGACAATGAACTTGATCTGCTGGCCGAACTTCATACCGAGACAGATCTTGGAGAAGGGTGTGTTCCAGTAGGTCGGCAACTTGGTCTCTTGTGAATCAAAGCCAGTCTCTCCTCCAGGAAGGTTGTATTCGTTTTCATCACTCCAGTACTTCGAGTTGTAATGAAAGGTGTTCTGCGAAATAATATAGAAGTAAATTCGTAATTATTTCTAAATTATCCATTGTTTTTTCTTCTGAGATCCAGTTTACTAGTACTGTTCGCGTGCATTAATCGTAGTATTCACTGTACTCATGTTAACCCGTCTTATATAAAATCAAATGATAATGTAACTAGCCAGAAATCCCAGACGGCAAGCGGCTGAAATCGCGGGCGCGTAATTTCGTATTGAAAATGGCGGCCAGTATAGAAAGTAAACAGCGCAGTAAAGGTTTTTACAAAAGTTGCATGACTTTTTTTCTTTCAAAGATGGGAAGAATTGGAAATATTCCTTTATTTCCTCAGAGATGGGAATGATGGCATATAATATTTTCTCAAGTTTTTTTCCCACTTTGGCGCTTTTTTTTTGGTTCGAAATTCAGCCTGTTACCATGGTTATTTGACACTTTTAATTATGATACACTTTAATGAAACTACTTGAAGTACCTACCACTGTAACAGGGAATACAGCTGACCAAGCTGAAACGAGATAAAACAGTTGGACAAAAAAAAGCAGTTTTAGAAGTATTTTTGCCTCAGAAATGTCTTCACTCTTCATTAATTTCTCGCATTTATGGAAAATCCTGCTTTTCATCTAGAAAACGCACTGCTTTAATGGATTAATTTTGAAGGAAAAAGCGTCTATTTTACGATCTTAACTTGTTATCTTTTGAATGGAAAGCTGGGGTAAATGTACCCGGGAAAGGTATCGCTACATCAAGGGGTACACGAAGGTAAGCGTTATATTCAAATATGATGCAAAAAGGCACTGACTAGAATTATTTTATCTTGGCATTTCGTTCGATTAAAATGTAGTTCGAACATTAAGATTTATCCATTTTCAAGCAGGGGAAAGTTGAGTTTTGTGCAACAAGGACAAAAAACGTAAACGTTTATGTTTTTCCTCTTATTCTCTTTATGTTCAACCACCATATTTAAACTCGCGTGTGCGCGCTTTGTGCATGCTTGCAGCCATATTGTATGGGATTTCTGGCTATGCGCGCGTTCTGATTGGTTGTACAGCCGCTATTCACGAGGCTACGTAAACACAGTTATGACGTATCATGATATTTTGAGCTTTATTTTAAACAAATAGAAAACGGCCAGTGTGTGAAGCTAGTTATCGATAACTAAGGGCTTTTTTGTTATCGACAGTTAACTTTTTTATGATCAACAACTCAATAGTTGTCGACAACAATCTCTCTAGTCTGTGGAGGCCCTAAATCATATTTTTCTAGTCTCTATTGACCGGGTAAGAGTTATTGGATGCAGAAATAGACGTATAATTTATTGTCGATCACATCAAAACGTACGTTGACTATTTCAACATCAGACTTGAAAACGGGAAACTAAACCGTGGTCCTAGTTAATTATCCATAACTAGTTTTCTAGATAACGATTCTTCGAGAATGTTAAAAGAGATAATTAACAATGTCGTATACCTTGTTGCCATCAGTCTTCATGACCAGCGTCCATCCGCCATCTCCACATCCAAAATCTCCCATGTGACATAGAACGGAAATTGGTTTTGAGTCAACGAAGAGCGTAACCAGCTGACTCACGTTTGACCTGTTGAATATATCATTTTTTTTAATACTAAATGTATACATTTGCAAGAGAGGATAAAGGACGAATATTATATTGAGGACGTAAAAATAAAATATTTGTTTGGAGAGTTCAATATATGCAAGATATGTCAATTAATGGTTCACTACTATTAAAAATAGTGATATAGTCCACAAAGGATTGTAGGTCCTGATGCAGAAGTTCCAGAGCTCAATTGTTTATTTTAGGGTAACTGGATGTAGTTTCCATGCTAACTTGGGGCATTTTAATGATCGATGCATGTGTTGTGTTTGGTAATATCGTTCTTTCAAGTTCTGGCGGCGCAAAAAAGGGTCAGGAAGATATGAAATGGGCTTTAAATGTGAATGTAAATGTAAATGTGAATGCGAATGCGAATGCGAATGCAAATGTGAATGTGGATGTAGACGTAAATGTAAATGTAAATGTTAATGTATAAATGTAAATGTAGAATGTCAATGTAACTATTTTGTAGCGTAAAATTTCTTACGATAATAATCCTTAAAAAAATAAAAATAAAGAAAAATAAAGAAAAATAAAGAAATAAATGTATAGATAAATATCTGCGCAAAGGCCATCAAAGTAGTGTTCACTGTTTATAACGTTAACATCATTGAGAACAAGGCTAGATATTGTTATATTTAGCATTAGTATAATTTTCAAAGGTAAATATGAGCATATTGACCGCGCTAGGCGGTGAATAAGAGATTTCAAGGCGTGGCTGCTAAGCTAAGCCACGTTTCTTATACCGGCAAGAAAAGATGGCTACTCGGTTTTGAATGAAATTTTCGTGTATTCTAAAGACATCACTCCAAGTTCGGGATATTCAAAGCATTGGGAACGTAGGTAAATGACTACCAAGAGGTTTGGACGGAAATATTTTCAAGAAACGATTTTACAGGGGGGGGGGGGGGGGGGGGGGATAGATACAGGGCTTGGGACCGAGAACCATGCTCTCACAACTTGCAAAGCGATCATTTTCGTTTTGGTCAGCGGTGTTTTCTTGAGGCTTCTTTTCGCGCGCAAAATTCCTTAAAAAATTAATTAACGTTCCTATTAACTTTCCAGGAGCTGAATTCGTGAGTTCAAGTTCAGCACAGAAAAAGGAAAATTAACCCTCGCGTGTTGACGTTCTCCATAATACCGTGAATTTGGACATTTGATTTTTTTTGTTTTGCATACGAAGGCAAAGAAATGTAAATGGAAACGGACGTGCGTTTTGTTTTGCATGGGACGGCAAAGAAATATGCAAAACACACGTGCAGAATATTGTATTACTAATTAAACATATTGTTTTGTGACGTTCTTGTTGTCGTCGCGGTCGTGGTTGCGTTTTAAAAACGAAAAACTTGAGGAAGAAGTTTATCTGGTTTAAAGGATCACAAAGTGAAAAAAATACAATAATTATTCATACATCAGTACGCACTTCAATCGCCTCATCGGCCGCCATGTTTTTCTTATATAGCTTTCCTTCTGGCTTTACACAACTTCTACGCACGTGCATATTATGAATTCGCTGGCTAAAGCATCCGAAAATCTTTATTTTAGTGGCAGTCACGTGTCAATTATGACGTCACACACGCCATCTTAGATCCTAAATCTTGGATTTCTAAATTGTTCAGAAATGTCAGAAAATCTCCAAATTTGTTTGAAAAAATCAAGAAAAATATAAAGATGCTAAAACGGCAAAGATTTTGCAAATATTTCATCGTAAAAGCAAATTTTTATTAAGCTAAGCTTAATTAGTATAGGTAATCGCATGGGCCCGAGTGCAATTAGGGATTAATTCACGAGTATTTTCAAGTTTTTACAAAATTGCCCGAGTCGCGCAGCGACGAGGGCAATTTTGTAAAAACTTTGAAAATACAAGTGAAATTAATCCCTAATTGCACGAGGGAACAATGCGATTACTTGTTTATCACATAAAGGGCAAAATGTTCGGAAAACCTTCAGCGTGCGGCTAATAATTCAGCCTGCGGAACGAAAATAAGCTTATTATTTTCTAAAATCACACAGAATCACAGCAAGATCAAGCAAAACCTTTATACGTTCAGAACGGATAACTTTGACTGTTATGTAAATCTTAAGAGAAAAACGTAAGTCAATCCAAGACAAGCTGAAACGTAAGCTTTATAGTCACCTGTTTGAATGTTTTGAAGCTTTCCGCTGCATGCGAGCTGCTTGACATGTACAATCCTACATCGATAAAACAGCAAGTACGACGAGTCCAAACAAACTTGTAGAGGTAACTTCTCCTATTTAATTTGACCTTCTTCTTTCTTTGGTCAAACTCTGTGCTATTTTACTCTGTCGGGTTGCATGTGATAAAGCCGTATTTAACAGAAGTGAAGCGAAGAAGTCAGTTGGCCGCCATGAATGAATTTCCCGACGTCGCAAACTCGCCAAGTCCTCGCTGATGTTTTCTAGTTTTCAACTGAAATCATCTTTGTTCTGATTTCGAGGAAACCCTGATTCAGCTTTCGGAATTTCGTTTCAAGCTATCACCCGATTTCCATTCCTTTTTCGTCAAATAACTCAGGAAACTGAAGTCAAAATCCGAAGCGACGTACAATCGCTGTGTTTGAAAATTCTGCTCAAAATCCCGCCGTCAAGAAGCCAACTAAGTGCAGCGCGCTCAGCCAATTACGAGCGAGGGATTTTGCCGTTCGACCAATCAGGATCAAGTAATCATGCCCTTGATTACCAAAAAGTGCCCTTGATTAAGAAAAAATGCCCTCTGTCTTAGCCAATCAGAATTCAGTAATTATGCCCGCTATGTGATAAAGCTAAAAAGCAACACATTTGGGTTAAAACGACCTGTATCTCAAAAGTTATTTGTGCTATAAAAATGAAACTTATGTGGTGTATAAAGCATTCAAACATGTTTATTTAGTGACAATCTTGAATCAATTGTGATATCATATCACGCCAAAATAACGCCATACTTCAACAATGTCCGCCATCTTGGATCCGCCATCTTGGATTTTAAATTGTTCAGAAATGTCAGAAAATCACCAAATTTGATTTGAAAACATCGAACACAATATAAGGATGCAACAATTGCAAAGAGTTTGGAGGAAACTACTCGTAGAAAGGGGAAATCTCATGAAAATCTCTTGTCTTTCGCGACATGTACTTACAGCGCCCAGTTTTCCAACGCGCGGCATAATAATTTGCATAACCAGAACTAGTCGGCTGTGATTGGTCAACGGGTTTAGCTTTGGAATACTTGAATCTCTTTGCAGATTTCAGCTGCTGTCAATCAAACGGTTGAATGCGGAAAGTAAGCGCTCTAATTAAAGGCGGGCCGCGGGCCGCGCAATTTGACTCAATAGACTGATTGACCGATGGTCAAAACTTTGTCGAATTATCTGAAATAATTTCGGCTTAAAAATGTTGCTCAAATAGCGAGCTAACCTGCGATCAGGCGAATTTTTCGCGCTCTCATTTACTCTTTGTCATCACGCAGATTTCGCGCGACCCCCGTAAATCTTGATCTTAAAGAGAATAAGGAGCGCGAAAAATTGAGCCTGATCGCAGGTTCATAGCGAGCGCGAACCGCGGGAAACTCGCTTTTACTTCACATTTGCGCTCTTATACTTCACTGGAGTTTTTTTTTTTAATTTTAAAATAGGCTTTAGTATCCTTGCTACGAAGCCGCGAAAAAGAGTTACGCGATGACAAAAATAACGGTTGCAAAGCAGATTAAATAGCCTTCCGATAATCTGAAATAGTATTTCAGACTATATTTCTGAAATAGTATTTCAGACTATTATAGGCAGTATTACATGCAGGCAGCCGTTTCAAATCGTTGCTTTCAAAGCGTTGCTCAAAGAGCGAGCACCGGCGATGCGTGGGTCACTCACTAGTTTGACGCTCGCGTTCTTTCACTCGACCGGTTAACGCAGTTATCTGATTACTGAATTTTCAAAACTTAATGTAGGTTTTGCAGGACAAAGCGGAAAGTGAGATAAATCATAGTTCTCTTTGAAGTCCGAACAAGTAGGAAAAAAAGCCCCCGCCTCGAACCAGCTCACGCCCGAGAGAACATTTAGATAATTATTCAAATTTGGATCCATTTTGATCAATCCGAACATATAAAAGGTTAAGTTTTATCTTAATCCATTCAATTGCTTACAACATGTCGAAGCGTGCGAGACATCAACCCGGCTTTTACGTAACATTATTGAATGATGTTTGCGATCGTGGCTGCTCGAAATACCGGCCGAAGGTAAAGCCCACTGTTATGGGTGTTTACGAAGTCGAGCGCATTGTCGCAAAACGAGTTAAAGGAGGCAAAGCAGAGTACTTTATCCAATGGCAGAACTACTCCCGACTGAAAATTCATGGGAACCAGCCGAGCACTTGCCCGAAGATCTCATCGCCGCCTTCGAGAACAGATCTGTGGACCCACTTCGCGCCGATGAATGCAGGGAGAGACTCGCTCTTCTATTTGAGAAGGGTTAAAAGCGTCCCTGGCATGCAACGAAACTATCACGATGCGGCACGATGTACTGCGAGCGATCTTTCCTGGTTTGCCGTCAGATCTTCGGGGACTCCGTATCTCGCCAGTGAAGTCATGCATTGAAAAAAAAAAAAAGAGTTGAATAAACTTCAAAAGTCGGTTTATTTGAAATAGCGGCAAAACAATCTCTAAAAAACCATTCAGTCTGTGAAGTCACCCTATTATCGTAACCGAATATTATATCTAACTCGATAACTGCTTTCGCGCGAAAGTTTGTATTCCGAGCGTGATAGCACGGAAACTATAATTTAGCTTTATAAACCTTGTTAACAAACCCCAACTTAGAGTTTTTAAAGTATTGTTTGTGTAAATACCGGCGGCATGCGTACTATTGTTTGCGGAGGCGGAGCTTGGGTTACATTAGCATTCTCGCGGGAGATTCAAAAGCGAGTCCACTCTATTGTTATGCGAATCTCTAAGAAGAGGGAAATCGTAAATGTCACTGTAAACTTGGAAAGTTGGATTTTATCGGCACTTTAAAACATTATTTTCTCATGAAAATTTGCCCCAAGCTTCCTTGAACACCAAACAATCAAAGCCATATGCTAAGTCCGAAGTTAATCAATTCGTTGGAGAAAAATTCAACCTCGGAAATTGTGTTTCGCACACAAACAGCGCTTAAATAGACAAACTTTGAGTAAATTTTATCGCTAGTTTCACAAGAGGTAAAAATTCACGAAAGGTCTCGTTCATTTCATTGATGTATCCTCTCTAAAAGCCATATGCTAACTATTAAAAAACTAAAATAATAAGCCCGTAAAGTCACAAAATGCACGCGCTGTTGGGCGTTTTTGGGTCATTTTCTCTATTGTCTGACCGTCTGGCATCCTGATTGATTTTGAATTTTCGCGCGGACCACGCATAAAAGTCCCGGATATGTCGCGGCATTCTGGGCGATGTGAAAACTGAAAATTAAGCTGAAAATACCAAATTTGGCTAAAACGGCCTGTCAAAACTTGGTTGCCATGGAAACATAAAGTCACGTCATCAAAATATTGACACACCGAAATGTTCCCAGATAATTTTTAGGAACAGTCATAAAGTTTGGCTATGATTGCTTGAATGCTCTTTAAGTACGATAAATTTGAAGTTAGCGCGGGCACTTTCTGAATATTCACTTCGCCTGAGGCGAATTAATTGTTAAATATGACTTACTTGCATACGTCATAAACTTCCTTACATGACTCTACAGCTGGAAGAAATATATAAAAAAAACTCAGCCTCTGTACAGAGCGATTGATGGCAGAAGCAGATCAGCTAAGAGATACTTTTTACTTGTTCTTCGCAACTACCTCAACAACCATGCCAGTCCCATTAACACGATATAAAAAAATAATTAACTGCTCTTTTAAGAATCATACTGATTTTCAGTAGCCTTAGGAGAAAAAATATGTTTATTTGCGTGCACAATAGACCATAGCCGAGTTTGCATTGCTGTATCACAACGAGTCCCTATGCGAAACCATTCAAATGGAAATGAGTTGGGTTTGCAAGTCGTGTCAAACTAAACATGCAGTTAAAGGAGAACGGAAGGTGAAAAACAAAGTTTTGTAACCACTTTTTAAATAAAGTAAATGATGTATCTTAACTAAAATTTGTAATATTCGTCCCTATAATCCATTGGTAAACTTGTTATGGACTGTAAAAAGCTCGCAACAATGACACGATGTACGTCCGCCATTTTGTCCGCCATTTTGAAGGCATGGGCGCTAAGCATGACGTCATTGCGCCCACTCGTAAATGCGTCAAATCTCAATATAAATACTCATATTAACTCATCGAGAAATCTGTGGAAATCAGTTGCAAAACAGAGGGACGGCTCTAATTACGCAGTACGTAATCTATATTATCCCAGCATTAAAGGATAAAAACGATCATAAATGTTTCCGTCGTGGTACCTACATATTATTATTTACAGTCCCACGGCGCTCTTATTCGAGTCCGCGCCTGACCTAAGCCAAAGAACAATTGCCGTCTCCAACACTTCTGTTTGCAAACAGATCATTTCGAAACTAGGATGCTGAGTTATACAGCGAAGAGGGAATCCTCCTACTCCAGATCTGAGCCAAATAATGAAAACATAGCATTGCAAAATTCGTAACGAGTGCAAGTGATGTCAGGGTTTTATACAGACACGTAACAACAACATAGAGCAACACAAAATAAAATCAAACACGACAAATGAATCGTTTCTAAATCAGTATGTTTATTATCCTTTTAATTAACAATATTCACCTGCTATTTTGTCATAGCTTCGTCGATCTCCTAGCAGTACACACACTCTCTTTCTTGCTGAGTTTTCCAGTTTTCGATTCCCAATGTTTACAAGTACACCATGTGGTGTTTCCTCCTCGTGCGATCTCGTCCTGGCTTTCAGCTGCTTCAGTATGCTCTCCGTCGGAATCCGAGAGATCTCACATGGGCTCGAACGAATACGGTTCAAACTCAGCCGTATTTATGGATGTATAAGCGAACAGTATCTAATAAATAATTCTCAGAAATGACTGCAAATCCAAGAACGTGCAAGCGATCGATCGAGCAAAGAGCGCATTGACGTCACAACATGGCGACCGTGAATCCTTATTTGGAAGTAACCGGAAGAGAAAGCACACAAAATGGCGGACGTTCAATTCCGGCGAATGCTGTTAGATTTCGGTCGTATTTGCACTGAAATATGTATTTTTTCGCTCGTTTCTTCGAAATTATAGTTTTTTATAGTTATTTCTACAATTGTAGTTATTACGAAAATTATATTCTGTAGCCTTCCGTTCTCCTTTAACTGCATTCATAGTTAACTGTTCACAGTTTAATTTTCACAATTGTAAATTACATCTACAATACCTTTCTCGCAAAATTCCCGACAAAACCTCTTTCACAGAGACATTCAAACGTTTCAAATTTATGGTTCACCACACATATACCTCCGTTTTGACACGGTGAGGACGAACAAGGCCCCTGAAAAATTAAAAGAACTGAAAAATTAAAAGAACAAATAGTATACATCGATTTGAAAAAGAAAAACGAGAACAAACCAAGTTTCCGGTAAGTTTCCGGTAGTTTAGTCCACCTTCTCGGTTGCGAGTAAGATTGTTAGGAGAAAAAAATAAATTTTACGTTTCTTACGGGTATGATAATTTCTGGCTTGCAAAAAATAATTTAATATTGACGCTTCAGATAAATACAGTATAAGTGAGATGTAAGTTTTAACAAAGGAAATCATCACAGTGACGGAGGCTTGGATTAACGATTTTATTTATCCGTTTACTCCTTAGACTAAGTTTTGTTTTGACTGAGAAGATATAATAAAACACTCGAGACCATGTTTCATACGATTTCCAAACACCTCGAATTAAATTCCGTCAAGAATACTTTGCTACGTGTCGTATTTTCCAATCTCTTCAAGGTGTTTGGAAATCGGATGAAACACGTTCTTTCGTGTTTGATATAGTTACTGTACTACAAAATAGCAAAACAAGGAACCCTACCATATTGAAAAAGTGATGCGAACTACTGTTTCTATTGTAGTCCTTAGCGTTGCTGTGCTTATCGGCAGACAGTAACTCGCACCAAAGCTTTCCATCGGCTCCTTTGGAGGCTGCCAGGTTCACAGAAAAGCACAAAGGATTTCTGAGGCATTTAAAGGCGCAATCAAACACGTCGTACGCGGCGAATATTCCAATTCTACGCACATTCAGATAATGGAACTCGTCTTTTGAGAACAGGCGTTGTCTAAATGTAGGACTGGAGGTATCCCCGGTTTTCAAAATGCATGTTCCTATTGTGAGAGCAACAAATGGTGTTAGGAAAGATCAGTGGAAATTAATACTAGCTGTTTCGGCATTAATTTAAACAGTTCTAAACTAATGCCTACATCATTGAAATGTAATTAAAATTATAAAAGAAAAGTGTAGAAATGTTAGACGGGTTGATATGAAAAATAACTTTCTAAGTACATTAACCCCATTCTGCCTGGGGGGGGGGGGGGGGGGGGCATAAAGTGCCCGCGCTGGCTTCAAATTTATCGTACTTAAAGAGCATTCAAGCAATCATAGCCAAACTTTATGACTTTTCCTAAAGATAATCTGGGAACATTTTGGTGAACCAATTTTTTGATCACGTGACTTGATGTTTCCATGGCAACCAAGTTTTGACAGGCCGTTTTAGCCAAATTTGGTATTTTCAGTTTAACGAGATTTTCGCTTTTTACGAAGAGTTTCTTCCAAAATCTTTGTAATTGTTGCATCCTTATATTGTTTTCGATTTTTTCAAATCAAATTTGGTGATTTTCTGACATTTCTGAACAATTGAAAAATCCAAGATGGCGGATCCAAGATGGCGGACAGGTTTAAAGTATGACGTTATTTCGGCAAGATATGATATCATAATTGATTCGCAATTGCCACTAAAGCCCAGTTCAGACGCCGTACTTCACATGAGCCGAATCGAATTCGATGAATTAAGTTCATGTGAGGTACGGCGTCTGAATCAATTCGGAACGGCTGAATGAATTCGGATCGGCTCAGCCGTTCTTCCCGCCTGGCTCAGCCGGGAATAACGGCTGTGGACCGGCTTTGATTCAGACGCCGAACTTCACATGAGCCGAAACAAATGCATGAATTATTATAATGCATTTTTCAATATAACAGCAATTTTCCCCTATTGAATTAAGTTCGGCTGAATTAAGCTCGGCGTCTGAATCAATTCAGCCGAACTAAATTAATTTGGGTCGGCCTAAATTCGAATTCAATTCGGCTCATGTGAAGTACGGCGTCTGAACTGGGCCTAATATAAACATGTTTGAATGCTTTATTCACCACATAAGTTTCATTTTTATAGCACAAATAACTTTTGAGATACAGATCGTTTTACCCAAATTTGTTGATTTTTAGCTTAATGATTTTTTCAAAACCAATTTGGAGATTTTCTGTCATTTCTGAACAATTTAGAAATCCAAGATTTAGGATCCAAGATGGCGGATTTTTTAACGTATGACGTCATTTTGGCGTGTATGACGTCATAATTGACACGTGACTGCCACTAAAATAAAGATTTTCGGATGCTTTACACACCATGTAAGTTTCATTTTCATAGCGTCAATACTTTTTGAGATACATAGGGGGGGGGGGGGATTTTTTGCCCCCCCCCCCCCCACCTCCAGGCTCAGGAACGAAAAAAAGCCCAGGCAGAATAGGGTTAAACAACAATAAAATACGAAACAAACTCCATTTCAATCTTAGTGATATAAATACCGTGCTGTAAGAATGACTTAAAACTGTGAAACAGCCTTTCAATCAGAACAGGAAAGATGCCTCTAAAAAATACATAAAGGGACACCGCGGAAACACGTTTTTTGTGACGTCACAGTAACTGGTCAGTGGTCATTGCCATCAGGCGACCATGCTTCGAGTGAGTTTGAGTGTCCGCTTTGAGTTCGAAGAAGGGATCTGCTTTTTTGCGTGGTTTTAAGGCGGAACATATCCTTGATACTTCTCGTTTTTTGTGAGTTTGACCCCCTCAAATGGGTCTTTGATACCCAAACCTTGACCGTAACCAATAGCGGTACAGGAGTGTGGAGTTGTGTACTGCTGACGATGCGTTGCGTTGATTGAGTCGCCCTCGAATTATCAAAAACTACGATGGGATCCAGGAAAAGCAGAAGATGGTTACTGTATGTAGCTTCTGCAAGGAGTTTGAAGACTGGTTGGATTTAAAGTGTAATTTACATCATGCGATAGAGGTAAGTTGGAAGACATTTTTGTGTTTGTGAAATTCACGCTCGCCGTGCCGACATGTGGCGCTTGTTCATTTTATAGAAAATAATACGCTCGCAAAGACTCTCGTGTCAAATAAACTTTGATAATAAATTTTGCCTTTAAAGATTGACTTGTTTGCCGTGTCAATCACCTCTCTGCGCCTTTATATAACCGGTAAAATCATTTTTTTGTGTGTGCCTGCCGCCCGCCGCGAGGCTGAAGAAGTCAATAAATTATGGTAATTACGATCGCCGTCAAAACAAAACATTTGCTCATTCCATTCACGGTTAGTCAACAAGTTATCATAAAAAGATAGAAGGACGCTTGTTTATATTGGCGATGTTTTCGAAGCGAGCAAGAATCGAAAATATCGTGATTCATTCGCCGCTGCCTTTTGACGGCTGGATAAAAAAAATATTAAAGAACGCTCGATGATACATGTCATTGACAATTTTTCCTTGTAAGCTCGGTTCATAAAGTCTTTTTTGTTAACAAGCGGTTTAAAATCTCGATTACATGTAGGTGATAAGTTATCACAAAAGATTCAAGACCGCTTGTTTATAACCACTATAATTTTGAACATTTCTTTTTTTGCAATTGTCCAAAACTTGGATGCTAAAAAACAGGCAAGCTATGGAACAATCTTCCTAACACTATTAGACAATCCGAAAATCTTTCATCCCTTAAAAAACAACTGCAAAAAATAACCATCTCGCTTACTACTGATTGTAATTGCCATATTGGGCTATTGCATAAAAAAATTTTACCCACCCCGTTGAGGACCAAAGGAATTCTTCAGGGGCTATGGTGTAAATGTAAGGAATTCTTCAGGGGCAATGGTGCAAATTTAAGGAATTCTTCAGGGGAACCAGGGAGAAAATCAAAGAAATTCTTTAGGGGGGTCACAGGTACAATGGTTGAGAAGCTGGAATTCTTCAGGGTGACCCATATTTAGCAAGGAATTCTTTAGGGGAACTCAGAGTTTTAGGAATTCTTGAGGGGTGATGAACGATTGATAGTCCTCAACAGGGGGGGGGGGAGGGGGTGCGGATATTAAATGCAATAGCCCATTTGCAATTCGTAACATTGTACAGTTTTCTATACATCTTTCTATATTTACTTATTGTCATCTTCTTATACATTACTTCCTAATACTTAATTTCATCTATTTTTAATATATATAAATACATAGTTCCTATTTTTAATACTTACTTGTAATGCACATTTACATTTAAACAAGCTCCCGTGCTCAATTTTGTGATATGTGGATAAATAAAGCTACTACTTTGGGCCTGTTTACATGGAGGGAGGGTGACCTGGGTCACCCTCCTAGCCGGGCTACCCTGGGAGGGCCAACTTTTCATACATTTCTTTACAAAGCACACTGGAGTGTTTACATGACAGACAGGGTCACCCGCCTACCCGGGTCACCCTGTCTGCTTGCCAGGGTGACCCGGCTAGGCGGGCTATCTTTTCTGCATGTAAATGGTCAACCAGGGTCACCCTCCTAGGCGGGCTATCTCTGTTGACTTGAAAACCCGCGATAATGGCGGAACAAGCAATAAAAACAGCAAACTCGCCGTTATAGCCTTTCTTCTTGCTGCTATGTTTGTTATGTAGTGCTTTTAAGCGTAAATAAATCGCGCCGTTGCAATAAAAATAGTCCGCCAAAATATGAGCCCGCCAAAACAATAGCCCGCCAAAAAAAGATAGCTCGCCTATATGATAGCCCGCCCTAATAGCCCGCCCATGTAAAGGCGGGCTATGTTTTAGCCCGGCTAGGAGGGGTACCCGGGTCACCCTCCCTCCATGTAAACAGGCCCTTACTTAGGCAAGAGTTCAGAGAGGCAGCAATCTACTTCTCATTGAAAACTGCTAGTTTATTTTAGCTTTTTTCTTTAATTGCACAGGGTATTGAAACCCATATTATAATTACTAAAAATGAAAATTATTCATAAGACTTAGCAGCCATATTATAAAGATGAATTCTATTTTTCTTCTTTCTAGATGACATTACATTGACCTACAATGTAGTTCCCAGGCCATCTAGTGGGATCCAGATACAAGACCAAATGACTATTATTTTTATTATTTATAATAATTTTAATAAAAAATACAAATCTATTTGTTTGTACAAGTACATGTATTAGAGTGTTATAGATATTGCATTTCTAAGTTTTGTTTGTCCCGACGACACATATTTTCTCTTATATCAGCCCGCTTAATAAGGACAAACGGATAATACGGACACTTTCCCATTTCCCTTTGGTGTCCGTATTAACCAGGTTCCACTGTATCTTATTTGTAGCTCACATAATGTCACTCTTGAAAAGACACCGAAAAAAACGTGTCTACAATGCTCCAAAACAAACGCATGCCCTGCTAAAAACCCTCTCCAATAAAGGGAGGAAAGGCGGGGTGTGGGTGGGGTTGGTTTTGAGTCAGGTTCGGTTCAGGGTACACAATATGTGTAGGACAATCAGAATCAGCACAAGTCATTTCTGCTTCACACCCCTGCACCTGTGAATGGACAAAATTAAAAATATTTTTGAAAACCCGTTTCTACTGTTGTAGTTTTGGTTATCAGAACGTTGACTAAATACCATTGATAATTCTTGTCCATCTTGGTGTCCAGAAGTATTAGCCTCTATCTCTTTAGGGACTGTGCAATAATTACCAGGAGAGGGGGGGGGGGGGGGGGCATAAAGTAAAATCACTGGCAGGGATAGGGGGGCTCAAAGTAAAATCAGTCACTCATGAGGAGGGGAGCCCTTAAAATTGTATTTCAAGTACATATTGCAGTAGCTTACAACAGTGGCAGATCCAGACCTGGTTATAAGGTGGGCCCAAAGTATTTTCACCCACAAAGGGGGACCCGGGCCCTCCCCTAGATCTGCCACTGGTTCCCACTGAAAGGCTTGATGTCCTGTTAGCTGTGACTGAACTGCAAATTCAAATTCAATCCGTTGCAATATGATAGTATATTATTATTCTCTATAAGGTTGCAAAAGTCCCTAACAAGCTGTTAACAGTTACGGTATCCCATAAACCCCTTGTTCATAGGCCCTCATAACACATGGCTATGTTGAACATTGCTACGGAGATGATGTTTGTTCCAGACGCAGATGTCCAAGAAGTAAATGTAGTAGGAGCTCTTCTTTCTGTTATAAGATCTTAATCACCTGATCACAGGTGCGTGTAGAGAAAATGCAGGTTACTTTTATGGTCTTGTATACTGTGTGTGTACTGTGAGGAGCATTCATAATTTCTGACTGATGAGAGGGGGGGGGGGGGGGGGGGCAATAACTAAATTCACTTTTTTAGGAGGGGGTATTACCTAATATGTTCCTACATGAAGCCATTTTCACCCCCACCCCTGATAATTATTGCACAGTACCTTACAAACCTGTTGGATGTTAACACTAGATTTATTAGGACACCTATGGCAGGCAATTTCATTTTTTTTGTCACATGAAAATGGTTTCAAGCCACAATTTTCACACTTTTGAGGGCAGTAAGACACTACAACAATTCATAATTCTGTAAGGAAAAAGAGACTCGTTGGGAAAGTACAATAACTGTTGTACAGAAATACACAATAAATGCATAAGCTAATGTCAAAATTTTACGCCGTTTTTCCTTCAGTGCAGTATCATAAAGGTAAGTGTAGGGACATTTTATAAAACGGTCAAGAATGTAGGGACATTTTATAAAACGTGGCTGAGTTCTCCTTGCGACATTCGCAAGCAAATTCTTCTTCGAGTCGAGGCCAGTTTTTTTAAACTTATTTGGGCTTCAGTGTTGCACCAGCGTGTCCCAGGTTTATATGAAGCACAGCTACGGCCAACTTGATCCAGAATTTGGTAATATCGAGTGGGGATAGGATGGCCGTGCATCTTTGGCGTGTGCCCCCCAAGTGGACGGACACGAGCGTGTTCTGTCGTCCTCCCGACGAATTTGGTCAAAATGCCGTTGACAGACCGATTCATACGGCTCAAGCCCACCAGCTCTACATACATGAGAAGTTGGTGTCCTCAGAACACCGCTACAGCCATACTAAAGCCGCCTGGTTTTAGCTCTTTTTGCAAAACAAAATGTATTTGTTTCGTACAGCAAGTTACGCGAAACCACAACATTTCACATTGTGTGCAAGGTCAGTTTGGCTCTGGCACAATATATAATGTGGAATGAGGACAAAACGAAATATTAGCCGAGTTTGAAAGCTAAGTTTCCCGTGTACACTCTAAGTTTTAGTTTTTTTTCGCTGCCGGACAAGACTCACGGCGAAAACAAGCTTGAAGTTACCGTGTTTTGTATTTTTGTTAAGGTGTACCGCTGACCAGCAAAATACTGTATCGCGCTTTCTAAAACGTATTTCCGCGGTGTCACATAAAGGTACATCTTACAAGATCAGCAAGGTGTGAGGAAAGCAGAGGTTCCCGCTCGGATTTAAATGTTAGGTAATTAGGTATTTAAGCATTATTTAAGGGGTACCCGACTAGATTATAGCTTTATATAGTTTATATTACAGGTGCACAGCTACCAAGATTTTTGTACTGAATTTTTGTTATCATTATAATAATTTATTTTGTAATTATTGCTGTTGTTGTTGCAGCGACGATCAAAGTTTGTGAATTCTCTACTTATTCATCGGGGACCATCTGAAAGTTTTTTTTAGGTTCTAACGAGTCTCTCATGTTTCTTGTAGTATATTTAGAGTTTGGAAATTATGAGCCGCAGGCCCTGTAATGACGGGATCTGAACGTGACTGACCAATTTTATCCCACCCCCCCCATATAAAGTGATTCGTTTATTAGTTTATTCAGCAGACAAGTCTGAAAATACCATTTTCCGAAATGTTTACTTAGTCGTCTTCCATATTTATATTTTTAGTATCTTTAACAAATAAAGAAGCCAAAGACATATATTGCACTGTCATAAAATGACACGGCGGGAACTCGAGAACACGAGATACATTTAGAAAACACGAGCCATAGGCGAGTGTTTTCTATATTTCTCAAGTGTTTTCAAATACCGGAGTGAATACATGGCTTTGGCTTCTTTATGTGCTTTAAAATACTGATTTTTATCATTAATATCCTTCTCCTTTGTTGTAACTTTGCCAGCAAACATCATTAGCCAAATAATGACAGTTTAAATTTTGGGATATGGCAAAGTTTAATTTAAATATAAATACAACATTTTCTTTTCTCTAATATAGTGATACAAAATGGGGATGGATACATTTTGCTATCGCTATCAACGCTACATGTATCCCTATATCGTCAACGACAACACAATTTATTAGCTGTTTTACTGACAGTGACGGCGGAAAAATTGCGTTGACAATAGTTTTGTTGACATTTAAGAATAATGTATTGTCCAAGACCAAGAAAGCAGAAGCTGTTTGAAATGTGTTGACAGAAGAATAACTTAATTTCCGTGTTAATGAAACTAAGGCCCAGTTCAGACGCCGTACTTCACATGGGCTGAATCGAATTCGATGAATTAAGTTCATGCGAAGTACGACGTCTGAATCAATTCGAAACGGCTCATTGAATTCGGATCGGCTCAGCCGTTCTTCTCGCCTGGCTCAGCCGGAAATAACGGCTGTGGACCGGCTTTGATTCAGACGCTGAACTTGGCATGAGCCTAAACAAATGCATGAATTATTACAATGTATTTTTCAATATAACAGAAATTTTCCCCTTTTAAATTAAGCTCCGCTGAATTAAGCTCGGCGTCTGAATCAATTCAGTCGATCTAAATTTGGGTCGGCCTAAATTCGAATTCGATTCGGCTCATGTGAAGTACGGCGTCTGAACTGGGCCTAAGCTTTTGTGCTCCATGCTGTGTGAAATTACGGTTTCATCTTAGCATCCGAAAACTAATCGTGAATGCAGAAATATGCGAAGAAAATTAAAGTAAAAAGTGTGTCTGATATAAAACAAAGTCCTCTTTTATAACAATTATAGCAGAAGGAGGATGGAGTCATCCGCAATCCCGCAAAGAAGTGACCTTGCTCATTTTAAAATCCCACATGTATACACAATCATGATACCTAGTTTTAAATAGTACTGCAATGGAGACAACGTTGTAATTAAAAAGTCAGTATACGTATAGAGCGACGAAAACGTTGTTGATAAAAAAACACATGAATAATATGAACAATGATAAATTTTGGGTGGGCTAGGAGGCAATCATTCGTTATATCGGTGGTCGTATGCGTTCCATTGTGAATCGGTATACATGTTGTGTTCTGCGTCAAACTCAAATAATTTACAATGTACAATTGTAAAGCAGTTTACTGACCTTGCGTCCTAACGACGATGCAGTGAAGACAAGCTCCCCAGAGAACAAACGCGAAAGGTAACGGCAGCACCGAGAACTGATAACATCGTTTCATAATCTCAGAACTCGTCCGTGAAATATGAAATTACACGTTCACAGTAAGCAACACTTTACATCTCACCAAGCGCACGCTATGAATTATACTACTAATAATCTGGAATCGGCTTTAGTATAGCTTTACTGCGTTCTTTGAAAAACTCGCGACACCCACTCAACCAATCAATCAGATGCAAAACCAAAACCAACACGCGTTTTCCTTCGCTTAGCACCGGTGGCGTATATTTGCTTCAAGTCCGCATTGGCAAAGCATTCAATATTGATTTTTCAGCAGAATAAATATGATCATATGAGATATTTTTGTGGATGGATTTAAAATTTCTTACTAAACTGCTCTATTACTTATTTCAATAAGCAATTGAAAAAGACATTAAATTTCCTATTTGTAGTTTGTATTAATAAATAGTATAGCTGTACTTACATGTTTTAGATTTTTTATTAATTAGCTCGGAATCTGGTGACTTTTCCCTCGCTTAGCACCGGTGGCGTATATTTGCTTCAAATCCGCATTGGCAAAGCATTCAATATTGATTTTTCAGCGGAATAAATAAAGTAGGAGTATAGTACGATTAAACCTACATGTACAATAGCTTTGCTTTGATCATTATGATATATTTTTTGTGGATAGATTTAAAATTTCTTACTAAATTGCTATATTACTTATTTCAATAAGCAATTAAAAAAGACATAAAATTTACTATTTGTAATTTGTATTAATCTGAACAGTATAGCTGTACTTACATGTTTTAGTTTTTTATTAATTATCTCGGAATCTGGTGACTGTCAGATTTTTGTGTCTAAAAAAACCGGTTCTGGTTAGAGTGTTGTCGTTTATTAAGGTGATTCCAAAGTATTGGCACTGCGCATCCTTACTGCGCATAATTTCGCGCGTAATAGCCCTTTTCACGGTTAACCTGAAATATTTGCATAACAATACAGTTAAACATTGAAGCGAGGCAATTTCGGGCACAAGCTGTAAAACATCGTGATTTTTCTCGAGTTCCTTGAACTATGTTAGTATAAAAAATAGTTTTAAAACGGAGAAGAACTAAATATACAACTCTTTTGGTTAAAGTTTGCCGTAAAGATCGTAAAACGATCTCGCTGTTGCTTATGCGAATCTACTCTTTATTAATAGAGGAAAGTCGTTTTACTATTTTTTCTAAAAACAAAGTAATATAAAAGAATTGTAGTTCTTCTACATTTTAAAACTGTTTTTATATTAAAAGGGTTTAAGAAGCTCAAGAAAAAACGCGATGTTTTGTAGCTTGTGCCCGAAATTGCCTCGCTTCTATGTTCAACTGCATTGTTATGCAAATATCACAAGTTAACTGTGAAAAGGGCTATTAGCGCGCTTTTCTTTGTGGCTATGCTCACCAGGGAGGTAAATAAACGTTTTCTCTTAAACGAGCACGGTGAACAATATTTTTTATTGCATAATTTTGATGTTCAAATTATCCTCTTTAAGTTAAAAAAAAAATAAAAATAAAAACATTTTTGGAAGGGAAAAAAAAATCGCTAAAAGCGTGCACAAAACCGTTACTCGTGGGTGCAAGTTATGACCTTGAAAACATCGATGCGAGGAACGTTTTGAGTCGATGTCGTTTGAATTTGTGTGATTTTTCCACAAATTATATATTAAATTGTTCCATATGGTCGAAACTTTGAACTTATCAAGTTTTTTTCAAGTATTACTTTAAACTTTGCTTCTAGCTACCGCGAAATGTTACGTGAACCGATGAAATAACTACGCGCGTGATTAGTACCAGTACAGGCATAAATGGGGTAACATTGGTCCATCATATCTCTTTTGCGAGCACGTTGACCTATTCTTTTTTATTGTATTTTTCGAAACAGTGGTTGGTAGGGAACATTCAGGGAAAGTTTTCAAAAAAATCGTTCGACAACTTTTATTTCTGAGGAATCACCCTAACTCAGATTTTTTAGTATTAACGCTATGTATTCTCTCATATCTTCAGAAAACCGAGGAAAAGTAGGAATTTTGAAGCCAATACTGCCAAAGTCGAACATTTTTCGCCACGCACTATCTATCACGGAATACAACATTAGTAGCGTAGCCAATCAGATTACAGCATGTTTTAAAAGGACTACTAGTAGATTTCTGCTAGTATAACTAGGCTATATTGATGTTTTTTTTATCCGTTCTTCTTCACTGCACAAGTATGTATCCCATGACTTTGATGTGCTTCTCTCCATTATCAGACGGAGATTCAGCCTCGTTTCCACACGTGTTTTTGTCGTCAGGACTTCCTCCCCCACCAAACCCGATCCTTGAGTCGCAACTATCGCAGCCGTCAAACCCTTCGTTTCCAAGGATACCGATTCTTGCTTTTGATCGGTAGCTGATAGTACTCGCAACATTGAAGCCTTCTCTGTTACATTCGAGCTGTAACGAGGCCTGTGAACCAATCAGCGTCTTCCACGTGGCACGACCCAGTGAGGTGGACCGATGTGTTCCGTCGGCGATCAGTGAGTACAGAGAGTCCGCCATTTTGTTGATGACGGTGAAGTTTGCATTTTTTCTCTCCATGGATTTTCATACCAAGACAGATCTTGGAGAAGGATGTGTTCCAGTAGGTCGGTAACTTGGTCTCTTGCGAATCGAACCCAGTCTCCCCTCCAGGAAGGTTGTGTCCATTTTTATCGCTCCAGTACCCCGAACCATAATGAAAGGTGTTCTGAGAAATAATTGAAGTTTTAGTAAATTATTCATTCATTACTTATGATCGTCTTGTGATCTGGGCAAATTGAACAATTTTATAAGACTCTGCCTTTTCTTCATTCCTCGTTCCTCAGTAGTAACTTTCTTTATTCCTGATCATCTAGTTTGTGTTCCTGACAACTGCTTAACACAAAATAATTGTCTGGTCTAAATCCATTATTGGTTGAATACAGTACAATTTATGTGAAACATCATAAACATTTACATTGACTATTTCACACTTGAAACCTGGCGAGCCTAAATTGCGCTCAATCCGTTCAAATAGTAAACTTCATTTAAGCTAGATATCCGACGATTTTTTTTTACATCATACAGTGTAAAAGGGTTATCTATGGCTGATAAATGACAGTACCTTGTTGCCGTCAATTTTCATGACCGGAGTCCATCCCCCATCTCCACATCCAAAATATCCCATGTGACAGAGAACTGAAGTTGGTTTTGAATCAACGTGGATCGTAACCAGCTGACTCGAGTTCGACCTATTGAATATTAAAAACTTCTAAGGGAGAACTGGATGTGGTACATGTGTCACATGTGCAGCGGTTAATCACAATCACAAATGGTTTTATTATAAGCACCGAGGGTCCTAGTGCTCAAATCGAATAATAATGAAAATAAATATTTGTATAGCAATTTTAAGCTAAAAAAGTTAAAAATTCGGTCCCATAAGTTCCAAATGAGCAAATATGAAGAGAAAATAATGTAGGTGTGACTTACTTATACACGTCATACACTTCCTTGCATGATTTTACAGCTAAAAGACAGAAATATAAATTTTGTATTATTAGTATATAATAAATCCTAAATAGTACTAAACAGTACAGGAAATCGTACGACCTAGTCTGAAGTATCAGGCCTCTCTCTCGGCTGGCCTCTCGGGGGATTGGGGCCGAGGAAACGGTTGGTACGTCAGACTACTCACGGGTTAGACTTATGGTTAGGGTTAGGGTTTAACCCAGAGCGCGTGGGGATGGGGATGGGTGTCGTTCTCGCTCCTCGCCCGAACGCAGGTTAATTTACAAAGTCGAAACTCAGAGGACATTTACCTTTCTCGCAATATTCGCCATTAAAACTAATTCCACAGAGACATTCAAACGTGTCATCTTTATAGTTTGCCACACAGGTACCTCCGTTTTGGCACGGCGAGGGCAAACAAGGCGACTATAAGTAAAAATAAGATATAGTTGATCAATAAACGGATTTAAACGCTAAAAACACGGTGAAAACCGCCATATCGGGATTCTGTCTCCTTCAGGGTATGCAAAGCTTATTCGTTTTTCTTTCCTTAAGTCGACAGCGAAGCATTAATTATAGCATGCACATGTTAGTAGCTAGCGATTAATGGATTTAAGCCGTATGTAACGTGTTTGTGTTTACATAAATAAGTTAAATTTTAAAAGGTTTATATATTTCTGCAGAATACTGAATATTCGTGGGAAAAGCTATTGATCGATGCATTGGTTAAGTGAGATTAATGTAATATTATATATTAAAAACTATTGAAAATAGACCTCACCACAATGGAAAAGTGATGCGAACTCTTGTTTTCTTTTAAGTCCTTGGTGTTGCTGTATTTATCAGAAGACAGTAACTCGCACCAAAGTGTTCCATCGGCTCCTTTGGAGGCGGCCAGGTTCGCAGAAAAGCACGAATGATAATTGCTGAGGCATTTAAAGGCACATTCAAACTCGTCGTACACAGTGAATATTCCAACTCGAGGCACATTCAGATAATGGGACTCATCTTTTGTAAACAGACGCTGCCTAGATGTCTGAAGGGTCGAACGCATCCACTTGTTGAAAAATGTTTGCCCCTGTTGTGAGAAAAACAATAATACACAATTGAAGAAAATATCATTTTTTTACCCCGCGAACAATTTGTATGACATGTCATTGTTCACGAGATTTTTATTTTGACAGGCATGTTTTACCAAATTTGGAATTTTCGTGTGTTTTAATAAAGGAAATACTTTTTTGGCGATAAGTTTTACCTTTTTTGATCATGCAAGCATTCTTTCATTGTTTTTAATTAATTTCGAGTCATTTTTGGTGGTTTTCTGACGTTTTGGAAAAATAAAAAAATCCAAGATGGCGGATCCAAGATGGCGGCTGTTCGCAAATGATGACGTAATATCTACGTCATATGACATCATCATCTCGTGTTTTATACGCCAAAAGATACATTTGTTGACATACTATGCACCCACCAAGTTTCATTGTGCTAGCCTTAATAATCTCGCCGTAACAATCCGCCCCCTACCCGCTCTGAAAAGAGCAAACAAAGCCCGATCTGAATAGGATTAAAGCCGAGTAATTTTCAAATAGGGGGTTTGGAAAAAAATAACTTAAAATGGCCGCCCTCCAATTCTTTGTTTTTAATTTTAACTAGGTTTCCAAAGAAAATGATGATATCACATAAACAACCACTACAGAATATATTATAGATAATTTATTAAGTGTTTTTTGGTTTAAACGGCTGAAAAGCTAAGACATTTGTGTGGGAAATGACAACCTGTCCTAAATAGCTTCGCTTTCATATTTGTGACAAAAATGAAAAACCTACCAATTCAATTCTAATACATAAAAAATTGTCCGAAGACCACTGCAAATAAGATGGTCTTAAAACTACACTTGATTCAACATATGCATGACATTTCTGTCTTATTCATTCCTTCTTTCGTTATCGGCAAAGCATGTATTGAAACTAATTAGGATAATTATTTAACCACACCTCGTCGAGAGGCTAATTTATGTCACATATATACGAAATTAATTTTATGAAGGGAATCTTACATTAAGAACAGCTGGCGTCGGTTATCCACAAACGACTACACATTTATTATCCTATATTTATCGTTAATTACCATTTTGAAATTCATATGAGCTATTCGTGTATTACAGGAGCTTTATTTTTCACAAAAGTGATTTGTTTGTTACAGACGTTCAATTCATCAAAAAATGAAAGAGTATTTTCGGAATGTTGACTTTTATAATGAAAAACGTTCTGGCTTTTTTTTTTTAAATGAAAAACGTTATTCTGACTTATATATATTGAAAACGGATTGTTGGCACTAAGCCCGTGTGCTACTATATTGTTACACTGCATCGTATTTCTCTGCCTAAGATGGTAAATAAAGTTATTATTATTATCAATCATATTTTTCTCTTGTTCTCTTCTCTTTTTTTGCCAACAAAAAAACATCCGCTATTTAATAAATTTTGGAATATAGTAAATTATAATTTAAGAACTCATGATGGCAAGGGATGACATTTTGCAAACTATGAACCAATGCAACTTATTATTGGAAGATAATGTAAGGTAAAGGTAAAGCCGCACTCGGGCCAAACTGGCCCACACTGCGCATGCCGGAGCTTACCCCGGTTTCCTTTAGCATGAAGCCGACTAGTAATATTGCTACTCCCCCTGGATGGGATGCTGTCCAATTCGCAGATTACCCCCACTGCACGAAAAAAATGGATTCACTCGACAAATTTGCTCAGATGCAAATTTCAGCAAATTTCAGCAAAGAAAGGGTAAATGTGGAGCAAATGTGGTAAATACCACATTTTCCCATGCCTTTACACCCCATGGTAAATGTAAATGAAAATGTGGTATTTACCACATTTGCTCCACGTTTACCCTTTCTTTACTGAAATTTGCATCTGAGCAAATTTGGTACAAATCCATTTTTTTCGTCCAGTGCCCCCAGCATTTTGTCGCCGGTACCCATTTATACTCCTGGGTAGGGTGGGGAGAGGCACTGTGAGAGTAAAGTGTCTTGCCAAGAACACAACACAATGATCCAGGCCAGGGCTCGAACCCGGACCGCTCGATCGATCCGGAGTCCAACCATTAGGCCACCGCGTCTCCCACTATTGGAATTAAGACGTGAGTTAAATATCCACGGCAATAACATTTGTTTGCGTTTGTTGGCTGTACATGCATATGTGTACAGTTATAATAATTTTCCCGCTACTGAAATGGCTTTTGTGGCGCTTCCGTGCCAGTGACAAATACAATTGAGTTTTGTTTGACAGTATAGCTAGTAGAATTTCTCCTGTAATGAAGTGCCCCACCGTGAAAAAATAAATTGTTTGAGGTCGTTGACAGTAAAGCTAGTATAATTTATCCTGTAATGAATTTGTACTGTACAATGCCTTAATTGAAGTGCCCACCGGTGAAAAAATTAATTTTGTTTGAGTTGTTGACAATACTGACTATTATTAATTGCTTCTGTGTAATGTTTCAGCCTTTTATTTGAGCAATAGATCCTCGAAAATTTGCTTCCATGCATGCAATGTATATGATTAAATGTATTTTATTTCAGTTTTGGAAATTACCGTTTCACGCTAACTCATGCAAAAGAAAAAAAAAAGGCCTTACAGAGAAAAGCAGAAAACAAATAAAATGAAATAGTGGTCTAATATAACTGAAGCTAGAACTGGGTTGCTGAAGAACATAATATGCAACATATAATGTTTGGGTAGTCTGTTTGGGTAGTCCAGATTGCTTATTATTTCAGTGTTATATCACGATACGTATATCGCCGTTGTGTGCATATGTGCGCTCCACTCTGTTTCAGTTACAATGTTTTCAACTAAAGTAAAGACTTGCATCTGTGCTCGACCCAATGAAGTAAAGTTTACTAACCTTGCGCATGCTTCGCAACTACAATGCAGTGAAAACAAGCTCCACAGAGAACAAATACGAAAGGTAACGGAACCACTGAGAAACGACAAGCATTTCATCAGTTTCATCATGATCTTGTAATTAGTAGACGTGAGACAACAACTACTGAAGAAATCACGCGTTTACAGTACAGAGCAGTTTATACCGTACACCCACCCCCCCCCCCCCCCCCCCCCCCACACAGCGGTCAAACGCAAAAATCCGGCGCCACTTCCGGTTTTCGCTGCCTTCAATTTGCAAGAGATTGAAGCGTAATGGCCGCGAAGTTTGTAAGGAAACGTTATAGAAACATGCAGTGGTAAACCAAAATACGAGCTGAGACACTTGGGTGGATAACAATTATTACATTATCTATGTATACTCCGAATACAAAGCTTAAGTTTTCAGTAAATTTCTTAAGTTTGAGCTTTAAAGTGTCGAGAAATGGAGGACTTCGTAAATTTAGGACATTTTGCAGTGGGGTTTTGGCGGGAACTGCGCAGGCGCGTCACGTTTGACCGCTGTGTGCCGTACACCTCGCTACGAGCACAAAAGCTATACCACACGCAGCGGTCAAACGCAAAACGTTACTAAACATGCAGCTAGTGGTAAACCAAACTACGAGCCGATATACAGTAGGTGGATAACAATTATTCGCCGTAGTTTAACTAAAATAAGGAATGACCTAAAATGACCTAAAATTAATGACCTAAAATGACCTAAAATGATCTAAAATGAGCTAAAATGATATAAAATGACCCAAAATGAGCTAACACGACTTATTAAAAACTGGACCACGGATATTGGATTTCTAGCTTTTTGGATTGTTAAACGGAGACAGTCTATCAGCTGATATACCTGCTCCGACAAATATGAACGCGTTAGCGAGAAAGAGAGCTGAATTTTTTCTCTCTCCAAGGAACAATGGCCGCCGGAGAAAATTGTTTCGCGGCAGAATTGACTGAAGACGAAGTAACAGAACTGATAGAAAATGCAGGCAAAGTTTTGAACGTAAAATTTAATGGAAATGCCTGTAATTAATGTACTACATATGCAACTGAACGAGCACTAAAGGAAGCCTGAAACAATTTATGGGAAAATTCGAAAACCCGCAATACAAATCTGCACAAATTCGTTCAAATGAATGAAAACCTGTTTACAACACAAGTTTAAGCTTAGCCTATTCAGTATTGTTACCTTGTGTTTCGAAGAGGCTTGTCAATTCCAGCTGGACTAAAGCTTTTAAAATCAGCACAATCTTAAATATCGGAGAAGAAGCATACGACAGTTCGTCAAGCGTTCGTGATGGTCAGGTACAATCAAAGATCACTTCACAGTGACGCAAATTTATCTTCGAAGATCACTCTTTTTCTCTCCATCCATGTAGATATTGACGCTTTCCTTTGCTTTTACTTCAGTGAACTTGATTTTAACTGGCTCAGTTTCGCTGGTTTCAACACAATTGATTCTGTAGTCGTGCACGATTTTGCTCGCCGTATTAAAAACAACCTGTTCAGCTGTCCATTCAACTTGTAAATGAATATAATGTTCAGCTCCACAATTATTTCTGATCTTTCCATTTTAAGCTAAATCATTTGCACAATTTTCCCAGAATATACGAAACTTTAGAAGACACAGAGCGAAGATTAAAATTCTGCTTTGCTCTCTTTTCATTCACTGTGCTAACTGAACAGGCAGACCGCGCCAGCCTTTTTGGCGCCGTTTTCATACAAATCATGCTTCATTTAGATTGAACTGAAAAATCACTCAGTCGATTGATAAAGTAATACCGAAGTTTAATTTAGTGAAGTTTTTAATAAAACAATTATTCCATTCGCCCTTGTTGGAAATGAGAGGATTATAGCCAACTCGCGCTACGCGCTCGTTAACGTTGGTTATTTATCCTCCCATATCCAACAAGGGCTCATGGAATAATTGTTAAATAATTATACTGGGATACATCTCGGTGCAGTGAGATGACCTCAGCGAGTGTGTTTCAATCGTTATAATTGACTTATTTAAACGACATCTAAGTTCGGTGTTGTACACATATTTTACAGATAACCCCATTAGCAATATACCTTATTTCCCCTATTGTAACGTGACATTTAATGTGTAAACGATCTAAAAATATATTTTGTTTTAAATCTATAATTTGTTTAGAAATGTTAGCTTCGCTAAAAATCAATTTCTCAAAGCTTGCTCGATTGACAATACGAACATTTGAATTAGCACAATTGTGAACAAAAATATGGAGTAAAAATTAAAAATCAAACTATGACTGAATTTCGCGGGTTTGGAGTTGCGTAAATGGCGTCTGTTACTTCTCTAATAATTTTTCCTAAAAACTCCATCTTCCTGTGGTTGTTATTTCTTGGAAAAGAAACTATTTCATGGGGAAATTAATAAATATTTTTACTCTTTTACTGCATTGTTGGAAAAATTTCGGAAGAAGAATGAACATTTCATTCGCTACTAATTTAGAGCTATTGTCTCCCTTCGTCTTTAACAACTGCAGCTATGATATGGGGACACTGGACAACCATCAAGTTGTCCGCAGATGACTGGAACAACCTCAGCATGTCTCTCAGCGTGAATCCCCAAACCTTAGCACAATTTAAGAAAGGCCTTAAGAATAAATAAGTTAACTTAGTTAGTTTTAGTATTCTATTTAGTTTAATTAGGTAATTTTAGATTATTTTAATTTTTCAGTGTACCTTATTTTTCTTAGGACCCCTCTGTAAATCACCTTACGGTGACGTTGGTATCCTAATAAAATATTATTATTTTAACAATTATTCCCATGAGCCCGCGTTGGATATGAGATGATAAAATAACCAATGAGGCGCGCTTCGCGCCGAATTGGTTATAATCATTTTCATATCAACAAGGGCGAATGGAATAATTGTTTTATTAAATACTTCACTAACTTTAGGTTAACCTTCGGTATTATACTTTGTAAAAATTTATAAATCGACTGAGTGATTTTTCAGTTCAATCTAAATGAAGCATGATTGAAAACCGCGGCAAAATGTCTGGCGCGGTGTAAGTTGGCAAGTTGAATGAAAAGCCGAGAGCAAGACAGAATGTTCTTCGGAGGAATCTTCGCTCTGTGTCTTCTAAAGTTTCGTATATTCTGGAAAATTGTGCAAATGATTTAGCTTAAAATGGGGAGATCCGAGATAATTGTGGAGCTGTACATTATATTCATTTTACAAGTTGAACGGAGAGCTGAACGAAGCAAGGGTTTTACTATTTTTACGGCGAGCAAATCATGCGCGACTACAGAATTAATTGTGTTGAAACGAACTGAGCTGAAATCAAGTTCACTGAAGTAAAGAACATTAAGGAAACCCTCAATAATATCTACATGGATGGAGAAAAAGAGTGATCTTCGAAGGTAATTTCTCTGTGAAGTGATCTTTGATTGTACCCGCCGTCAGCACTTGACGAACTGCCGTATTTATGCTCCGATATTTATTGAATTATTGTGCTGGTTTTAAAAGCTTATAGTCCAGCTGGAATTGGCAAGACTCTTCGAAATATAAGGTAACAATACTGAATAGGCTAAGCTTTAACTTGTGTTGTAAATAGGTTTTCATTGTTTTGAAGAAGTAAGCTTAATTGTGCCGGTTTTCGGCGGATCTTCCCGTAAGCTTAAATTAATTGTTTCAGGCTGCCTTTACTTAGTGCTCGTTCAGTCGCATTTGTGGTACATTTACAGGCATTTCCCATTAAATAATTCGTTCCAAACTTCGTGCATTATTTAATGGACTTGACTTTTGTTTGATTTAGAAGGGCCAAAGTTTTTTACGTAATGATTTTAGCCATCTTTTTCAAATTTCACTCTCTCGACGAACGAACTACCCTGTTATGATCTACCATATTTGCAGAATCCGTGTTATGAGCTGATAACATGGGCGCAAGGAGCCAATCAGAAGGCCAGAAATGCAATAACAGTGATTGAGTATTTAATAATATAAAATATTATTATTATTAATTTAAGTGTACAATACACGTAATAAATATTAGGTTGGATTAATATTATTCTTAGTCAATAGCACACTGGCTATATCACGGTATATTGTTGTTCCGATGTGTCTGTAATGAACATGTACTATTATAAAAAGCTCATGGAAAGGAAATATAAATAATTTTTGTCTAAACATATATGAAGATTTGTTGTTGAGAACTTTTATACGTAACTGTTATATAAAGAGGTTATTCAACGGAAAGTTGTGTAATACGGCTGGGTATTTTTACGAGTCAAGTCTTTATTTTTGAAAAAATAAACATTGACGACATAATTCTTTCCTAAAATATAAGCTTTCGACAGTGTTTTCCGTAGCGCGCGGTCTGGGGGACTAAGACGAGTGTAATACGGTCTCGTATTTGCACTCGTTTTGGTGCGTAATCGCACTCTAAAATGCTGTGTCGTATAATAAAACCATTTACATAAGGCATACAATTTGTCATCGTTAAATGCATTCTGAACTTGACTAAACAAGTTAGAAGTCAATCTCAATTTGCTCTCGATTGAAACTTTTTTGAATCTCGATCTTAGTTTGTTTGCCGGTTCACAATTCGTCAATGCAATAGCTATAGGTTTGCCAGCTTTCAATAAACAAGTTATCTTTGTTTTGCTAGCTAGTTGACAAGTGGAAATTAAATTAAATTATTTATAGACCGGCACTAATATAAACATTGACATTGCTTTGTCACGAAGCTAACCAAGCCATAAGCCCGTCAGAGCTTCTTTGTTGGAATCCACGACTTGGAATATTCTAGTCGGCCATGTTAACTATTTTTATTTGGTCGGTGATTTTGCAAGTGCTATTTTCTACAATACCCAAAGCAACCTGTGCGAAAGGTAAGTTTCCGATTCCATAAAGTAGGGTTTTTTGTTTTGTTTTTACTGATATTTACAGAGCGGAAGTTTATTCTTGGTCCGATACTGAGCGCCATCGCTGTTTTCAAGTTCCTAATTGAACTGTTACTGGACTCAGTCTTGCAACATTATTTCCAAAACGAGATGAATTGATTGTAAAGGCCTGGTCAAAATTGTCCATAATATTGACGCGCCAAATTAAGGGAAGCACTGCAGCTGATTCCCCCGATGAACACCAAATTTAGTTGTAGGGTAAGGTAAACCATTTAAATCAAAGAAGGTGATATAATTTACAGAATATTGCATTAGTTAATTTATAAATGGCGTTATAACGAAAGGAACTCAAGATACTAAATACAATTTGTGCGTTAAGAAATTCGATGAAAGCTCAGAATTAATTAAAAACAAAGCATTCAAGATACAACAAAATAAAAAGATAAAGACAAATCGGTGCTTAAATTAAATTATCCAATCATTGAACTTTTGCAAAATTGTACTTAAGGATATCTTTCGATCAGCATTCTTCCCGAAACGAGATGAACTGATTGTAATGGTCGAATTTCACCAAATTTTGAAGTAGCCCTGCAGCTGGTTCCCCTACGAACACTGCCACATTTTGGGAAAGTAAATCATTTTAACAGAAATAGGTTATAATTTACTGTCACCAAAAATTTACAGAATATGGTTTCCATGATACTTGCAATAATATTACGTCCATTTCTAAATTGCGTTATAACCAAAGGAACTCATCATACTAAACACAACACTGGTTAAAGTTCAGAATTCATGAAATATTTAAAGATACAAATAAATCAGGGCTTAAATTCTCCATTTACGTTTTACAAATTGTAACGAAGAAATTCTTATATAGATTATCATATTTATCAAATACATTCATATTCCTTTAGCATTTGGATAAATAAATCCTTTCAGTGAACGTTTAGTAAAAATTTAGAGGTTCAAGAATTAAGAATATTCGTGAAGAATAACTAAATTAAAACAGTGCAAGAGTTCAAATACAAAGCATGATTAAATTTTGACAAAGGATGTTTAATCACCTGAGAAAATTAAATTACACTGTTACTGTCCTGTTATAAATATAAGTTTTGAATTGCACTGAGTTAACATTCCTGAAATACACGAAATGGATATGTTAAAGACAATACTAAAGACAGGTTTGAATATGTTAAAAGTTAACCGGTTATGTCTAATTCAAGCTTATCTGAAAAGTTGTTTGTTTAACCATTCTTATTTTCTTTAATTTCTATCTTCCATGTGGAGACAAGATACATTCCCTCTTGAAAGTAAATTTAATACATGTATGTCAAAATCATGGCTCAACACGAGTTTCTTGCAAATATATATTTTGTAGGTTAATAAAAAAGAACCTGTTTATAGGGTTCATTGACTATTTCTATTTTGTTTTAATATGTAATTATACGAATACAAATGTACATTGTTTTTTAGCCTGGATTTTTTTTATAAATATATACACAGGACACTGGCGGAATGTTCATAACAAATCTTGCAAAACTCTATTCCTCTTTTTTTTGCAGTTGTTACAAATATTTCTTATGATTTCTCAAACACGACTTGCATTATCTGGATGTACTTAAAGTTGAGACATTAACAGTGTACGACATGTTTGATTGCATTTTTGAATGCCTCAAAATCACTTTCTGCGTTTTCTATGAACCTGGCCGCCTCCAAAGGAGCCGATGGAAAACTTTGGTGCGAGTTACTGTCTTCTGATAAATACAGAAACCCACGGAATACAATGGAAACCAGAGTTCCCATCACTTTTCCATCAAGGTGAGTTCTAAAAGAGCTTTATCCCACCCCTCCCCCTATCTCTAACGTTTTGTAATGATTTAGCATCCAATTATATTATTGTCTGACGTCATTAGACAATTTTAAAATTTAAGATGGCGGATTTCATGACAACATCTGACAATGACGTCATGATCGTATAGAGCAAGCTACAGGCTATCTACTATAGGCATAATACTTTAAAGGTGTCTTGTAAAAACAGCATATAAAACCCTTAAAAATAAAAAAATAAACTTGATTTGGTAAATATTTACCAGTTTATTTGGATTTAATAAATTTATTGGAACTACATGAACTAAATTTGTTGAAAACAAGACATTTCACTTCATGTTCACTTTGATTAACAAATGCGATCAATACTAAAATTGGATCTTTCCGCGTGTGTGTTTTTCTCGTTTACTGCTGAGAACAATCTCAGAGTATTAAAATTAAAAACTGTTATTATTTATTAATTGTTTGTTCTTATTTCAGTCGCCTTGTTCGTCCTCGCCGTGTCAAAACGGAGGAACCTGTGCGGCGAACTATAAAGATGACACGTTTGAATGCCTCTGTGAATACACTGGTTTCATCGCAGAATATTGCCAGACAGGTACTAATTTATATAGTCTGAAGTGTCAGCCGCCTCCTCGCTCCAACCCCTCCGAACAGACTATAATTTATACTAAACTAATTTAATAATAAACTAATTTATAGTAAACTGTACAGCGGGAAACGTAGCCGTTGACGTACCGTTGTTTCCCAGCTTATTTTTAGCTTGATAGATCCGATTTTCTTCAATTGTGCTTAACTTTTAATTATACCATATTCACTTTAATTAACCAAACGGTTACCTTGTGGCATGAAATTTTCGCGGGATCTAATTTTCACGAATTCCGCGAGTTTTCTTATGATCACTGAAAATTAGATCCATTAAAAATAAACTCCTGCCAAAAGAAATGCTACGAAAATTTACTCTATTTATCTAGATTACTGAATGTCAATCAAATTGACTGCAAACAATATTACAAGTACCGTACATGGAATACTGGACAGGAACTTGCCCGAGATCCGCGAAAATTTGCTCCCAGCGGTAAAGCTTGAAATCCAATATCCGCGAAACGCAAAAAATCGTCAATCCGCGAGAAAATGTCATGCCACACGGTTGGGTGTTACTTAAAAAAATGGTGCTTCGATACATTTTCTGGGTGACCATACCTAACTTTTCCAATTAGCATTTTAGTGGTCGTGCAATGAGATTTATGAGAAATGTATTTTCTCTTGATACCAGTTAATGGACTGGGATTGTCGTTTTCCAGGATGTGAAAATGCATTAAAGCGATACAAAATAAATCTTAAAATCATGATTAAATTTGCGCATTCCAGGATTTTATGCCAATACCGGCATCTTAAAATATAGTTTAATTTATGGCAAACATAATACACAATAATAAGTAAACTATGTTTGATCGATTCCAAATTAATCGCAAAAAAAATTCAAACATAAGTTTTTGCATGGGAATAGTAAATAGACCGATATATAAACATTGTGTCAAAAGGCAGTGTACATTTTAAGTTTATTTGGTTCAACTGACAGCTGGGGGTATTTGACAGGTATAATTGCGGCGTGTGGTACGAATACGTGTGCCTCGTTGGCGCATTTCGTAATAATTTTGAAAAAAAACCCACAACAAACAAGAAGTTGGGCCTGTTTATATGGAGAAAAGTTGTCCCTGGTAGGAGGGTCACCCTCCATACCGAGCAACCCCGGGCGAGATAACTTTTCATACATTTAATTTCTTTATAAACAGCAGCGAACCGTTTACATGAGAAATCACAAAGTTGGCTCGTGGGGCAGGGTAACCCTGGGTGGAGGGTTACTCGCTTTGAAGGTTGGGTGAACCTGGGGGACGGGCCAACTTTTTCCCATATAAACACTTTGGCTATTGTTGTTTCGCCTACCAGGGACAAATCGGGACATATAGAGCATGCGCGAACCCGAGAGGGCCAGGTTTTGGCTCGGTCAACAGGGACAACTTTTTTTTCATATAAACGCTTGGTAAAAGATGGCTCGGTGGGGAGGGTAACCCTCCTACCAGGGACAACTTCTCTCCATGTAAATATACCCTTAGAATGAAGTCTTACACTGTATATATCATGCTCTTTTACAATAACAGGTATCAATAAATAAATATAATTGCCCTTTCTATCTTCTTCAGCTGCGAAGTCATGCAAGCAAATATATGACGAATACAAGTAAGACAGATTACATATTTGATTTGGTCTATCTTTGAAAGTTTCTTTAATTTTTAGGGAGTCTGCAATGTAGCTACAATCCACCGTAGGAAAAAAGATGACGACTGGTATATTTAGCGCAAGAAAACCCTAAAAACGCTCAAAATCGCACAGAAAAGTTCTAAAAACTTCAAAACTAGCATACACAATGTTGTTAGTACAGCGACGAATTCGAAAAACTATGGCTTTCAGATGTGCCTATTGGCTGTGTTACATGTAGGTTCGCAAGGTATTGTGGTAAAATGTACAGCCGCCATCGTTTTTCTTACCGTGGATCGTATACGACCTATGATTCTTAATATTCCACAGATGGAACTCCAGTCAGCTGGTTACGCTTCCCTTTGACTCTAACCCAACTTCCGTTCTCTGTCACATGGGAGATTTTGGATGTGGAGATGGAGGATGGACGCCAGTCATGAAGATAAACGGCAGCAAGGTACGCGCTGAAATGAGATTTCCGATGACAAACCTTAACAGTGGAAATGGGTCAATAAAAATGTCGCGACCTTTGTTTCAAATCATGATTGTGATAAGCTACTTTTGAACAAGAGGCTGTAAAAAGCGATAGCATTCACGATTCGAGTGTTCTCACTGTAATTTCTAAGAGTGATCAACATCGAAACAATGTAGCAGTTTGAAAGGCGAGTTCCTATACCATGCACCTAGAGCGCCGTATGACGTCATTCGTGTACCAAACACCATTCCATAAAGAAATAGAGAACCGTAAACTCTACTGATGAAACTTAATCTGGCGGACAAAATCATCAATTTCGCACGCTCGACTCGCTTCGCGAGGAATAAGGTAAAATTAGCTAGGAGTTATTCAGCACAGAGTGAATCATAATATGCGAAAGAAGAAGTAAACTGGATAGCTTTAAGAAGGTCTGAGTATCTAATGAGTAATTAGAATATTTATCTATTTATATAATTCATTATTTATATTTTATTTTCTCAGAACACCTTTCATTATAGCTCGGGGTACTGGAGAGATACAAATGAATACAACCTTCCTGGAGGGGAGACTGGGTTTGATTCACAAGAGACCAAGTTACCGACCTACTGGAACACACCCTTCTCCAAGATCTGTCTTGGTATGAAGATCGGCCAGCAGAAAAGGTTCATTGTCATCAACAAGCAGGCCAACTCTCTGTACTCACTGATTGCTGACGGCAACTACCGCGCCACCTCACTGGGTCGTAACACGTGGAAGACGGTGATTGGTTCACAGGCCTCTTTGCAGCTCAACTGTAACAGGGAAGGTTTCAATGTTCGGAGTACTTACAATCACAAAGCGAAAGCAAGAATCGGTTTCCTTGGTAACGATGGTAATAACTGCGCCTACTGTGACTCCAGAATCGGGTTTGGTACTGGAGGAGATTATGATGATTCAAACACTTGTGGAAACGAGGCTGGAGCTTCGCCAGATAATGGAGACAAACACATCATAGCCATGGGATACATTTTGGTGCTGTGAGATTAACAATTGATGACCTCAGCGAGTGTGCTTCAATCTTTATAATTGACTTTTTAAATGACCCCTTCTAGATTTGGTGTTGTAAATACATGTATGCAGATAACCCAGGGGGCAGGCAGCGCCCTTTGATATTGCCGCTTTTCCGCTATACATGATCGCACAAGTAAAGAAATCTGTCAATCATTCGAGAAACGTACCTCTACGGGAGTTTGCTGTGGAATTTTCATCCATGGTGTCCCACAATGACCAAAGCTCAGTTAAACAGCGACCGAATCGTTCCCATAGATGTTTGAACGTGGAATCGCCAAAATATTTCTGAACGAACACAAACGCACGTCATGTCCGCCATCGCCCGCCATCGTCCGCCATGTTTATTTTTAACAAACCAGTACTTAGTCTCGCTCGGCCAAATATCTGAAATGTGCAATCATGTATACTAGGTCCCAGGCCTCGCTGCTAGCCCCCCCCCCCCCCCCCCCCCCCCTCCCTCCTGGATAACCCCATTGGCAATATACTTTATTTGCACTATTGTCACGTGACATGTAGCGTGTAAACGATCTGAAAAAAAATATTTTTTAGATCTTTCTAGAATATACCATATTCATATTTACAATTGCATTTCATTGGCTAGTGATTTTTTCCACGCAATTTTCATTGGCTGCTTAACTGTATAAGCAACTTGTAATCGAACAGATCAAATAGGGCAGTTGCCAAATGAAACAGAAAATAGGTACTGTTTAGAAACAATCAGATTCGAGCATTTTGTTATTGTTATAATTAACTGTATTAATATAGATTCAAAAAAAGTCCTTCATTCTCTTAGATCATCCCTATGTTTTTGGCAGTCAATATCCATTTTACAATATAAAAGTGAGTAATCTCCTCATATAAGGACACGTAAAAGCTATCAGTAAACTGCATGTGTATCATATAAGATGGTAAATCAAAATGAAACCGTAATTAAAATTGGGATCCAGAAGCCAACAAATATACACCTTTATAAAAATGTGTTCATACAGCGCAGTCTCTGGTTGGTCGTGTAACTGTTTTAGATCAGCTGATGTGAACCAGGGGTATGAAATAAATAAATAAATAAATAAATAAATAAAATAAAATAAAATAAATAGAAGATGGTCGCTTTGCATTCACACAACTTGATGCAAACACTTGTGATTTTGAAAGACGTTTGAAAGTACTTATGAGCCATCCACTGCGGCTCGGGTTCACATTAACGTTCTAATTATTCTCCAAAACTTTCTTTCGTGTTTGCATCAGGCTCACTTGTACATTTCTTAAATGAAGCTATACTATACTTGGCATGCTCTAGATCGAAATTAATATCGAATTAGCGAGGTTAGCTAGTAAGCCTGTAACAAGACTGCGTACTAAGTAAACTATTCTCGTAATGCAATAGTTTTCTATACTTCTGTTTCAGTCGAAGCTGAATTAATAATAAATAGGGTTTTCATTTTCTTAAATTTACTTAACCACTAAAATGAAGTGAACAAAGAAAACAAAATCACCAAAGAGGTGACAACAAACCAAAAAATTGAAAAATTGAAACGGATGACGAATGACGAAACATTTACGGCTAGTTATTATGTCACTGACATAATAATATATTTCTCATTTGCGCTGATGTTTGTGTGGCTGTGTGACAACTCTTGCCACACACTTGCCACATACCCATACAAATGTCTGTAAATTTGGCGCGTTTCAAAAGGACATAATCTCGTTCAATATTTAACGTATTCCTCTCGTATGTAATGCTAGTTACTGAACGGCACAATCGCTATCGATAGAGTATTTATAAGTTTGTCAGACTATATCCACGGTAAGAAAAAAGATGGCGGCTGTACATTTTACCACAATACCTTGCGAATCTAACACAGTCAATAGGCACATCTGAAAGCCATATTTTGCGAAAAATTCGTCCCTGTACTAACAATTTTGTGTATGCTATGTTTGAAGTTTTTAGAACTTTCCTGTGCGTTTTTATGAGCGTTTCTAGAGTTTTCGTGCGCTAAAAATTGTGGGTAAATGTACCAGTCGCCATCTCTTTCCTTACGGTGGATTGAAAGTTGGCAGATTTTATGCTAATGAGAGATAAAATAAAGCCAACGTAAGGGGTGGTGGGAGTTTGGGTGATTTGGTATACGCGTGATTTTTTTCATGCTCAAGGAACTTTTTTACTCCGGGCATGTTGTGTGCATGATATTTTTTCGCCGTTTGCAATAATTTTTTTTCGGTTCACTGAACGTGTGCGGTCGTGTGCACGAATTTTTCTTGTACAGGATATGTTTAAAAAAAATCACCCAACCCTCCCCCTCCCCCCCCCCCCCCCCCCCACCCTCAGAAGTAAATGGTCTACCTCTAAACAATGATCGCCCTGATCAATCTGATATTGAGTAGATTGTTTGCCGGCCATTACTTCTCAAACTCATTAATAATTCATCAAGTTATAACATAGGAAATCATAACCGTGACGGTGGTTTGTCGGGATACCTGGTCTTCATTAGTATATATTTTACTATTTTGTTTCTCCTTTTACTCCTTTGTTTTCGTTTTGATGAAAAGATACATCAAACACTAGAGATAGTGTTTCTTCCGATTTCCAATACTTCGAATTTCGTCAATACCTGACTCCGCTGCGCGTCGTATTTTCAACTCTCTTCACGGTGTTTGGAAATCGGATGAAACACCGCCTCTTGTGTTTGATGTATAACGTGACAGTACGGGCAAGTTAGTCTATGTCTTGATATATGTCGATGCCATCAGTTTCGTGGTATTAAAATACGGCTCACCGCATGCAAGCATATGCGAACATCGGGCCGTGGCGAAACACTCATTCAGATCTAAAGGAAGAAAATATTTCTTAGGTTATCTCAAAACCAACTGTAAATGGGTTATTGGGTCGGATAGCTCGCCAATAAAAACATATGACCTTCACGTATTAATAATTAACTAATATTACATGAAGCACGCAATTGCAATAAGCACGTTCCTAGTTTGTGTGGAGGGGAGTCAACAATTGTAACACCCTAGGTGCTTTTTTATATACTGAACATGAGGTTGAAAACCTCTGTGAGATCATTCTCGGCTAAACAGCTTTCTCAATTATATTTAAGCCTCCTCCACCTCATGTCTGCCCATGCTGATAGTTCCCCATGCATTTGCTTAGTATCAATTTTTATTGAATTATTAAAGTGGCTATGTGCCGAAGCACTTGCACAGAGCCAGATCTATCCATCTTGGTACGGCCTTCGTTTCCTGCCCTGCGATTCGCCTAAATCCTTAAATCTCTATTAATGCCGCTTCTTCAAAGAAAAGTCTTCAACATTACTCTTCTTGCTATAACGATTCGGGATGTAAAGCATCACCTTTCGTCATCGAATATTCCAGACTGGGAACGAGTTTGGAGTCATATCCATGGCTTCTATATATACTATTTCATATTTGACTTGGTTGTATTTGTCATTTTCATATTACTTCGTATTTGACACAATTATATGTGTGTTTTGGTGAACTTTATCAATGAGGCTGGACACTTTGTGATGCCTATCATAAGGAGCGTGGATTCTCATTTGCGTTCATCTGAATTGCACTCCTCTCGCCAATCAGATTCGAGTTATTTTGTTGAGTGTAATATAAAAATATAAATGTAAACATTTATTTGTTCTATTTAGAATAATAAAAAATAAAAAAAATCTACGTAATATCTACATTAAATTCCCTTTACATAAAGTAAATGTATTTTAATTGTTTATATCTCCAATTAATTTATTACAATATTGGTTTATTTGACCTTTTTTTGTTCAAAGAAGTGTTAAAAATGGAGTAAGGTACATGTAATGCTAATAATTAACTCAGTTCTGTATAGCACTAATTTCCTAATAAGGAGGGACCATGCCACTGAAATACGTCCAGGGCGTCATCTTGTATTTTTCTCACCATTCCACAGTGCAGGCAAGCATAGCATTGAATAAGTAATCTATAATCACTTTGTCTGTCCATTGAAAGGAAATGATAAAATGTCGGAAAAACAACAACAATTTGTGATATAAAGCACCGATCAAACGGTCTCAAAATTTGTCATGTTGCAGAAAGATGTTGTGACCATTCCTCGTCAAACGGCCACAACAAAAACAACAACAACAATAACAACAACCTCACAACAAATGCTAAACATGTGCGATGCGTGAGGTCTGGGACTGAGAACAAAAACGGCCTCGACATTGGCTCGCAACAAATGTTGAGAGAATGTTGAGTTAAATGTTGAGACCGTTAAATGTTGAGTTCGGGGCTTAAATGGGCTTAAGGTGGCTGCATAGAGTATGAGCGCGCGCGCGCTGGCTACGCAAGCTTTTGCCAATAAGCGCGCGCGAGCTGACGCGAGCTTACGCAAAAAATGTGAACAAGTGAACTGCATGGCTCGAATTTTTGCAGCTATGTCAAGCATTTCAAAGTAAACATTCATTTATAACTTATGTTTAAGCCCGGATATTGCTGTTTGAACTTCCAAAGATGACGAATTTGTAAATTTCGTCCAAGGAATTGCATAAAACGCCCGGTAAACAAACCTCATCGATCGAAAGTTCACGCATGCTCAAATAGCGATCTTGACGAGTTCCTATTTTATGACGTATTTGTAGGGCAAAATGAGAAACTTTCGTCTTTGTTTTCTCGAGTTTCCTTCGGTGAAAGTTCGTAAAACTTAGCGGAAAGGTTATGCTTAGTTTGCTTTACTTGGTGCCCGTTTTTTGAGGAAAATTTATAAGACCCGTTTTTACACAAAGGCAAAAAACACAATTTTGTAAAAAGCGAAGGAGCTGCCTTGACAACCCCAATTTTTTTCCTCGTTAAAATTCTTATCTGGGCAGACTTTATATATTGTGAAAATTGTAGAAACTTTCACCGAAGGAAATTGAAGAAATTTACAATTAAAGCTTCGTAAGCATTGACAAACTCCTTTGTTTGGACAGTTTTAATTCAAAACCTAAAGTCAATATGTAATCAGGTATGGTTGTCGAACACTATTTCATCATTACTTATTACATTCTGGAAGGTTTGGGTGAACTGGTAGTAAAAAAGAACGTGAAAACCAGCTTTCAAAATATAACTCACGCGCGCGCCTCACCAGATATGAAAACCCTATGGAGCCACCTTAAATGGTATTTTCAAAAGAAGCAGGTTCGATGTCCAGTTCCATTCGAATGTCACTGTACCAAGATGTATCCCATGGCTTTGGTTTGCCTGTCTCCACACGTGTTGGCGTTAAAATTACCAAACCCGATTATAGAATCAGGAGAAATGCAATTGTATTCGTTGTTACCGAGGATGCCAATTCTTGCTTTGGGAAACGAGGGCTGATCAGAAACTGCATTGAACCCTTCCCTGTTGCAGTTGAGCTGCAAAGAGGCCTGGGAACCAATCAGCGTCTTCCACGTTTCACGACCCATTGACGTGGCGCGGTAGTTCCCGTCAGCGATCAGTGAGTACAGAGAGTTGGCCTGCTTGTTGGTGACAATGAACTTGATCTGTTGGCCGATCTTCATACCGAGACAGATCTTGGAGAAGGGTGTGTTCCAGTAGCTCGGTAACTTGGTCTCTTGTGAATCAAACCCAGTCTCTCCTCCATGAAGGTTGTATTTGTTTGTATCATTCCAGTACCCCGCGTTATAATGAAAGGTGTTCTAAGAAACAATAGAAAAACATTTGTAGATCAGTATGGTTTTATGTATGTTGAGCCACGGACGTTTTGTTCAAGAAAGGAATACTGCCCCGGCGTATTTGCTCAAAACTGTTATAAATGCATCAAATGGTCCCTAAATTTATGGAATAATAACTTAATAAACTCTAACTAGATGATAAAAAGCATTTTCTTTAAGAAATGTCATACTGCAACAACATGTTTGCAAAATTTCAAAGATTTCCGAGCCAAACTTGAAACATTGAAAACTGACAGCCTTTAATTTTTCAAAAATCCATATTGTAATCCATTTCCATCCTCGCTGTCGTCAGCTTCTAGAAATTAGTAGCTACGGCGGTTAATTTACCTTTATCAACTCCTAGTTGATAATCAAGTCATACCTTGTTGCCGTCAATCTTCATGACTGGTGTCCATGCCCCTTCTCCACATCCGAAAATCTCCCATGTGACAGAGAACGGAAGTTGGTTTTGAGTCAAAGTGGAGAGTAACCACCTGACTCACATTGACCTGGAATTTAAAAAAACATCAAAGAGCGTGAGAAGATCTACAGTATTACAGGTTTTAAAACTGAATAATTTCCGAGATTTGGTAATATTACGTGGAGTAGTCACTTACAAACTGAAGGGTTTTATGGCCTTCAGAATTCCAGAGCCACCAATCACTTTTGTAGGCAATATATGTTTCCACTTTTTTAAAGCGAACCTGTGAGTTTGATCTCCTTACCATTTATATAATATGGCTCAAGGATCAAGGATCTCTCTTTCCCCTCTTGGCACCCTTTCCAACACTTTTCGTAATGTTGCGCCAATAAAAATAATGTATACAAGTAAATAACTATTTTTACTCTCCAACACTTTGATTTTATTTATTCGCAGAAAATTCGGCGAATCAATGACTAATACCTTATGATGAATTGTAGGGTGACTTACTTGTATACATCATATTGTTCCTTGCACGACTTTATAGCTGAAATGAAATTATAAATATAAAAATAGCTTAACACACAGCTCAGTGAGAAAAAAACTCATTATCCTTTAAATTAATTTAACTAATATGTAGCAAGATCAAATATTTAAATATTAAACCAATAGATAGAAGCTGTACGTGTCATGCAGTATACGCAATTAACTGTGGTTAATTTACCATCTTGACAAATTTCCAGTCGGGGGAACAAGTACAAGTTGATGACGAAATCCCACCTACGAAACAGGACTGGGCCCGCGGTTTTCATCCACGAAGTTGCTATGCAACATGACGTACGTATTTGCTGGCGCGATTGCTTTCGGCGTACTCGTGAGTGCTTGCGCTAGGTTTTGTTGGATAAAATGATACGGATCGAAATTTCTTCGAGTGCTTCCACGAAGATCTACCAAACTGGGACTTGTTTCTCCGACTGAATTCCACCTACCTTTCTCGCAATATTCTCCCCGATTGATAAATCCTTTCTTGCAAAGGCATTCAAATGTATTATCTTTATAATTTGTCACACATTTACTTCCGTTTCGGCACGGCGAGGACGAACAAGGCGACTGAAATAAATATAAACATATATTTAATTATTAACCTTTCCATGTATGATTGTCTTTTGTAGCAGAAGTGCAGTATGTGTTCCTAATTCCGGCCGGCCCTAATTCCGGCCACTTTTCGTTCATCGCGTATTTTTCCATTCGAAAACGAACTTAAATAAGAAACGACTCTTTGCTAAGATTAATTGATCTTTTTCCTTTCGTAATCTTGCTTGGTGGTTTTCCTGTTGCTGTTAACCCTATCCTGCATGGGGGGGGGGGGGGGGGGGGCAGAAAGTGCCCGCGCTGACTTCAAATTTATCGTACTTAAAGAGCATTCAAGCAATCATTGCCAAACTTTATGACGTTCCTAAAAATTATCTGGGAACATTTTGGTGTGTCAATATTTTGATCACGTGACTTGATATTTCCATGGCAACCAAGTTTTGACAGGCCGTTTTAGCCAAATTTGGTATTTTCAGCTTAATTTTCAGTTTTCATGAGATTTCAGCTTTCTACGAATAGTTTCCTCCACAATCGTTGCAATTGTTGCATCCTTATATTGTTTTCGATGTTTTCAAATCAAATTTGGTGATTTTCTGACATTTCTGAACAATTGAAAAATCCAAGATGGCGGATCCAAGATGGCGGACATTTTTAAAGGGGCACTGTCACGGATTCGCATGCGCGAAAACTGCTCACTTCCTGTCGACCATAAATTATTTGGCCGCCATTCCATAATGACGGTTAGTGAAAATATTTGCATGTATTTTGTTTCTAATCACGATTATTTAAAACAGATAAAGTCATAATATTACTGTAACAGCGCGCGCTGTTCGCATACGTATTTCCGAAACATGATTTGCATACAAAATATTTTTGCAACGGCCGTAACGCAACGCACTTTTGACAGCCAAGCTTAGATTTATCCATTCGTACATAAGTTTTCAACGTATAACCGTTGCCGTTCGAACGGCTCATATTTTTTCTCAACGGATAACCTGGCTTAGCTTCGAACGGGTGAAGATTTTTTTCTGAACGGGTAGCAGCAGCCGTTGGAACGGCTGAAGATTTTTTTCGAACGGGTAGCGGCAGCAGTTCGAACATTTTTTTCGAACGGGTAGTAGCAGCCGTTCGGCTTGCTAACCGTTCGGGTAGTGAACGGCTTTTAGCCTTTCGAACGGAAAGCCGTGTTGTACGTTTTCGCGTGAGAGGTCACAGCTGAGGTCACATCTGTTTCGATCACTCGTCTCCGCAACAACAAATGTATCGCGAAGACAGTATCTTATCACTGTATCCTTCGTAACCTGCAACGAATTTCGCTTCAAGCCATGTTTTGAAACTGTTATCTTCAAGATAAATGCGTTTATGGGGTTTTGTCCACTCTCTCTTGGCTCTTGTCGGGGTATTGAATATTCTTTTTCGCCCAGAATTACTAAGCTTTCCACCGTGCCGCCGCCGCCACTAGTCGACGCCATTTTGGATTTGGCAACTCAAACTTGAAAAAGTTAGCCTAACCTTTTCAAGTTCGACTCGCGAGACTGGCGCATGCGTCCTTGTGACAGTGCCCCTTTAAAGTATGACGTTATTTTGGCGTGATATGATATCACAATTGATTCGTGATTGTCACTAAAATAAACATGTTTGAATGCACATAAGTTTCATTTTTATAGCACAAATAACTTTCGAGATACAGATCGTTTTACCCAAATTTGTTTTTTTTAGCTTAATTTTTAGTTTTCATAAATTTTTGGCCGTTTTAGCATCTTTATATTTTTCTTGATTTTTTTCAAAACAAATTTGGAGATTTTCTGACATTTCTGAACAATTTAGAAATCCAAGATTTCGGATCCAAGATGGCGGATTTTTTTAGCGTATGACGTCATTATGGCGTGTATGACGTCATAATTGACACGTGACTGCCACTAAAATAAAGATTTTCGGATGCTTTACACACCATGTAAGTTTCATTTTCATAGCATCAATACTTTCGAGATACATAGGGGGTGGGGGGGGGGGGGGGGGGCACTATCTGCCTCCCCCCCCCCCAGGCTCAGGAACGAAAAAAAAGCCCAGGCAGAATAGGGTTAAAGAAGAGAATTTGGAGTTATCGTGAATGTAGCTGAATTTGTTTTGTCCGACATTCATTAGTTTACGGCGCCTCAAATTACATGGTTATATTTAGAATTCCCGTTACTGGTATGTCTTTATATGTCCATTAATAGCGCTAATTTTTGGTATCAAATACATAGAATGAATGATCTTTCTGCCAGACCAAAAAAATATTATCTACAGGTTAAATATCTGTCAAAAATTACGACTCAAACATTTCGATGTGTTTTCAGGTCGAGGTCCTAATTCCGGCCACCTCTCACAAAACCTCTTGTCAGACTGTCTGGCCGTCACCACAGAACGGCTTGAATACCGTGCACTTATTTCGGTCCTAAAACAAAGCTCTCTTGGTATAATTCGCCTTTTCATTTATCGATATGGATGAAAATATGATTAAAAGTCACGAAAATTTATGTTTGTGAACTGTTTATGCGTATATTTGTATGCTTTTCTTTGTGGCCGGCCGGAATTAGGACTCTTGGCCGGAATTAGGGCCGCCACAGCGAACCTCTATTTTCGATACTACAAGATTATCGATAAACAACAAAAGTTGTTGCTCTTACATATGCTAGGTAAATGTTGTGACAAGTCACAGGCCAAGTTTCAGATCAAGGCAGTTATTCCAATGCGAGAATTACATGTTCGTGTCTTTTCTGGCCGGAATTAGGACCACATACTGTACAATTTATAAAATATATGTATATAAAAAAATTAAGAGAGAAAAACTGGCTTGAGTTGGAATAGGATTGAAATATTTATAAGTATGTTATATTATTTTATTATTATATTATACAATCTCAAATAAATAATTCTTCACCTTGATGGAAAGGTGATGCGAACTCTTGTTTCCTTTGTACTCCGTGGAGGTCCTGTACCTATCAGAAGACAGTAATTCGCACCAAAGTTTTCCATCGGCTCCTTTGGAGGCTGCCAGGTTCACAGAAAAGCATAAAGGATTGCTGAGGCATTCAAAGGTGCAATCAAACACGTCATACACAGTGAATATTCCAAGTCTAGGCACATTCAGATGATGGAACTCGTTTTTTATGAAAACATGTTGTCTGAAAGATTGTGAATGTGTGAAGGAGATATCCTCTTGATGCAAAATACTTGATCCTGTGGAACCAACAACAACAATCAGGTCGTCAAGACTAGTTTGGGTTGTCTTAAAAAAGGCGAATTTCAAGATATTTTATCAAGGCCATCCCCATAAAATGTCTCGTTTCCCATCGCCCGACCAACCCAATTTTTTCGGCAAAAAGCCTTTTAAAGGGATACGGGTTCGTTGTAAAATGGTGGTCACGGGGAAGATATAATCAAGGCTCGCTTGGAATTATTTATTTATTTATTTATTTGTCAATATTCGTTTCTTGGCTTTTCTTTTTCTTTTTTTTACCGACCGACCGACCCACTTCCACGAGAGAGAGAGAGGGCGATGGGAAACAAAACATTTTATGGGGATGGCCCGAGGGAACAATCTGTCAATAAATGTGCCTCAGTTTGTTTTAGTGAATTGTAAATTTTACAAACACCTGCATTACCATTGGCTATTTTTTTTATCCTAAATACGTGACCATATTTGGCTTCAATAATTCTCAATCCAGCCTAAAGTATTTCTAAATAAATTCGTCGTTCGCAATCTGTATCAATTTTTCCTAATCTAAGCCATCCTTGTTTCGTTTTGGTTATTATTACCTGGTGTTTTCCCTCCCTACCTTAGTAAACCTTTATATGAAACTTGGTTCGGGGAGATGCGAAGGCCTTTCTGGGCTTGAAATTAATTTTTAGCGATTTGGAGAGTTTTTTGGGTAGACATTTTCTGGCGAATATTTTGGCAGGGTACCGTTCTCGATGAAAGATGCATGACAAATGGATGAACTACCTCGCACACTCTTGATGCCTTTTTTACGTTACTTTTTTTTATTGCACTTTTTGTGTTTCAGCCTCATCGGGTTTTTTTTGGGGGAGCTGAAAAAAAAATGGTTTAATTTGCACTTCCCCATCACTGATATATCTACAATATAATGTGAGTGAAAGAAACTCATTTAATTTACTAAGCTTTCCTGAAGTTATAAATACACCACCTGCTCAAGTTTCAACGGAGCTCATCAGTAATTGCGGAGAGCATAATCCGAGCATATTTTTGGCGACTTTTCGCCTTTTTATCATGATAATCGACGGTTTATCAGGTTTCATTCGCAAATCTCCTTTAAATATAAGAAGTTATAGTTGAACATGGTCGGGGCTCAATTAAAGCATGTTGACAATCTGAGCACCAATACTTCAATCAGTAAAATGAGGAATACTGAGAAATAAATTACTCCCGGCCATTAATTACAGTTAACTGCATATATATGCTGTCGAAATGTCTTGCTTTATACATTGTAGAGTAATGAATAACAAATTAAACAGTTTTCGGAAACACATTTAAAATCGAGTCCTGTTTTGACTAGAATGTCCGTCTTTCGTAGTGAAGAATTGGATGCAACATATTGTTTGTTACAGTAACGTTGAATTAGTTCATCGTTTAAAATTTCCTTTGACTTTAGGATTGAGAAATGTGTGGATTTCACATTGATAAAGTTGGTTCTACGAATTGAAAAAACTCATTAACATATCACAACGAATTTTCAAGTCGACATTCAGCAGTCGGACGTTTTGAATTGAAATGTTTCGGACAAAAAGTTAAGTCTGACTTGTCTTCGAATTAAATCTTCATTCAAAGAGAATCGTTGAGTATCATCAGTTTCTAATTCAACAAAACCGTGCACTGAACTCACTCAAACTGAATCTGTTTTAGAGTAGATAACACATTACACGATTTTTGAAATCATACTGATTTTACTCTTTTTTTTCTTTCTTTTTTTCTTTTTTCTAAAACCACCGAACGTAAGCGGTAAGCGATATTCAGCGACAGATTCCTTCTTGGAAATAAGGAAGACAAAAAATATATTATCATCACTACTTAATAAGCAAAACTAACCTTTCAAGCAGCTGGCCTCGGGTATCAGGAAAGAAATGACGAATAAAACGCAATACAAACCAGAATACATGGCAAAAGGAAATATATTGTCGCGAGAAAATAAAATATTCCCTTTGGATTTTACTTACACGCATAACGACCCACATAAAATGGCTTGTGGGTCTTAAATTGTCTTCAAACTACCCATGAATGAGTAACCATGGATACACACACTACGTACTTAGAAGCTTAGAAGTTTTAATAAATGTATACGCTTTAATATTTACATAACCTTTGGCGAGACAAGTAATGATCATCAATATATTACCTCAACCCTTTCATTCCCAATAGTGCTAAGTTCAAAACTTGAACTTGAAAAAAAAAAACTTGAAAAACTTGAAAAATTGTCAAAAACAAACAGTATCACATGAAAGTACTGCTCAATAGCTTTTATTTGAATGGTCACATATCAGTAGAGTTTTATCCACAGATTCAAAATTACAACCATATTTACTGACTCAAGGTTTGACTCTGGGAAGCCGCAAATTTGAAGAAATTAACAACATCGTAATGCAGTAACCTGAATTTGTCATTTTGACCATTTTTTTTTTTACCATGCTGTTATATACAGTATTGCTGTGTATTATTAATATGTCACTACGAGATGATACTGTTTATTGTTCCGATAATTATATTGGATTTCCGTGTACACATATTTCCCGGCGTAGTCAATCGAACGAATCCGAACCAAAAATCAATCGAACTCAATCGAACCCAATCGTTTGATTGTTTTGCGATTGGTTCGGCAATCGAACACAATCGAACTGGAACTTTTGGGCGAGTTCGATTACCGAACTCAATCGAACCAATCGAACTGAACCGAACCGATCGAACTGAATCGATTCGATTATTTCATCGATTTTGTAATGTAGAACTAACTCAACTTTGTCGGTCAACTGGGCCAGAGCACTGGCACCAATTCACGCTGCAAATACCCTAGCTGACCTCGTCCGTTTTCGTCAAGTACCTTGAGAGCTTGCCCCAGCTCGATCTCCCCTTTTCTTTCTCACCACGAATCTTTCACCGACACTGACGGCGAAAGAGCACTCGTGATTGCCTTTTTAAAACAACCACGTCGTGGATTGTTAGTTTGAACGACATCTTGACTAGGTACTCGTGTGCTAAGCCCACACAACTTATTCATGAACGCAACGCCCTGTTTGAAACCGGTTTGGAATGTCAAAGCGCAAGCCAATGAAAAGTTCGATCAATCCAGAGTTCGATTATGTTCGATTAAAGAAGCGTTCGAATATGTTCGATTGGCACAATTTTTGGGTGAGTTCGATTGTGTTCGATTGCCGAACGCAATCGAAATCAATCGAACGATTGACTTCTATTCGGTTCGATTACCGAACGTTCGATTGACTACGCCGCGATAGTTAAATATGGTTATGAAGTCCCGTAACATTGTTAATTTTGTTAATTATAAAAATTACAATTTCCTCGGTTGTGATTGGTTGAAAAAACTCCTATTTTCCACTAATTTGCTTTGCCAAGTTGTTATCGGACAGTTTTTTATCGGACAGTTTAAAGTTCTAGTTTAAATCAACCAATCACAGCCTTGGTTAAAATAACCATAGCAAGAGTATGAACACTCTCTCTGCAAAATGGATAATTTGTTCCCCTTCCCCTTGTCCCTTGAACAATGACAGTATTGGAGAAGGCAATGATGATTTTGTTTATCCTATGGCACAAATGTTTTTTGCCAAGAAACCAGACGAGTTCTTTTATGGATATCTTGACAAGTTCAGATGAATTTCAGCCCTCCACTACATCGTTTTAAAACTGCAAACGGAGGCAAACATCCAGCCGACTTCCGGTGAAAATTCGCCATTGTTCGACAAAACACAACAACAACAATGCAAGTAGACCAGTCTCGTTTCCCACTTGTGTCGGATGAAGTAATTTCGGAAATAAATGAAACAGCAGCCTCCAAAAACAAGCTAAAACACAGTTCGAGCAACCAAAACATGAATGACAGTATGGGCACAATGGTGTATAAAAGCGAGAAACATTGATGCAACAATCCAGCTCGACAAAAACATGTGCCGGCTGTCACTTCTCCTCCATAAACAAGTCGTTTGCCAATGCACAGTTCGGGGTCAGCTCCGTCACATCCAGCAGCTGTCGCAGCTGTGATCAAAGAGAATGTCTGACCATCAGATAGTTTTAATCCTGAGTGAGTTTGTTCCTTCGAGAATCACAGCACCATTAAGCTTTATGCCGTCTTTGCATGGCTACGAAACAGAATATCTCTCGGCGCCATTTCAAGTTTACAACAACTGCGTGTTCAACACGAACAAAGTCAACCGAACGAAAAGCCAAGGAAGCGAAGAATCATTGACTCTGACTCCGATTAGTTTACAGACTTTACAGCTTCGAGTCAGCTTGTTTAAAAATATTGTACTTTGAAAGAAAAACTTCCCCGCCGAGCGTTCGTTCAACGAAATTTTGATAAGTTGTTCTGCGCAGTTCTCGCATGGTTGCGTATTTGATTGACACAAATATTTATTTTTCGCGAGTTACTTAGCAACCGACAATCTCGCTATTTATAGAGCAAAAAAGAAGAAAAGAAAAACTTGACCCGTTGACATAAGTTCCCTTCTTCTCCTTTCCTCGGAAATTGTAATTTTTATGATTAATTGGTAATAAGACTTTGTGTTGTCCAATTCTGTCTGTAATCATACTCGTGATAAACAAATCAAGCGCGGTCGTCCGATTTTGTTATCACTCGTATGATTACAGACCGAATTGGACTCCACTCAGTCCTATTACCATTACATATTTCATCATGTTCGCGCGCGCGCTTTCTTGTCCATGCAATAGAAATGTTTCGGTTACAAATCCTTCAACCATAGTGGTGTGAGCGCAGGACAAAATATTTTACACGGTCACGGTCGTGGATCTTCCAACGTACATAAATCGTGCCGTCTTTGTTTTTGTTTTTTTTAAGCTTGCAGGCTGTGACATTTCTCTCTATTAACTATATGTAATATTAGTATTATTAGCATTTTTTTAAATTATATTTTCAATAGGACTCCAATATGTGAGTCGGTGTTAGTCTAGGTATATAACAAAGGAAGATGACTATATAAAACTTGATCTGGTTTCTTTTCATCAGTTCCTTCTCACTGCACCAATATGTATCCCATGGCTTTGATGTGTTTGTCTCCATTATCTGGGGACCATGCAGCCTCGTTTCCACACGTGTTATAATCATCATGGCTCCCTCCTGTACCAAGCCCGATTCTGGAATCACACTTATTGCAGTGGTTTTCGTTGTTTCCAAGGATTCCGATTCTTGCTTTAGAACTACTAGAAGTACCTACAGCATTGAACCCTTCCTTGTTACAGTTGTGCTGCAAAGAGGCCCGAGAGCCAATCAGCGTCTTCCACGTGTCACGACCCAGTGAGGTAGCGCGGTAGTTGCCGTCAGCGATCAGTGAGTACAGAGAGTTTGCGGCCATGTTGATGACAATGAACTTGATCCGCTGGTCGATCTTCATACCGAGACAGATCTTGGAGAAGGGCGTGTTCCAGTAGGTCGGTAACTTGGTCTCTTGTAAATCAAACCCAGTCTCTCCTCCAGCAAGGTTATATTCAGTTTTATTGCTCCAGTACGTCGAGGTATAGTGAAAGGTTTTCTGAGAAATAATATAAAAAATACCAATATCTAAATTAGTGCCAGTATTATTCCATGAACTGGTTATTAACTTACTATAGACAATTTGTTCAGATTACGTCACCTAACAGAATGTCTGTATAATAGCAACACATGTGTTTTGTTTTGTTCCTTTGTTTACTTTAGACTGTAATTAAACACAATGATAATTAAGACATACTGTACTTTACGCAGAATTTGGTATTTATAAAAACCAAATGTGTTATACTATTCATAAAATACGATAAACACCAGAGAAATGTGTAACATTTCTACGATATAAGCATTGGTAAAAGTCGTACCTTGTTGCCGTCAATCTTCATGACCGGCGTCCATCCCCCATCTCCACATCCAAAATCTCCCATGTGACAGAGAATAGAAATTGGTTTAGAGCCAAGGTGAGGGTAACCACCTGACTCACGTCCAACCTGTTGAATTTAAAAACGTTTAAGAACAATTTATGATGAACTGAAAAGGTTGTAAAGTAATTAAAAGATGTTATGACGATATAATTGATCACAGTGCCATAATAGAGGTTTCGGGGTATTCAGGTTTTTTTAGATCGAGCCACCAATGACGTCTTAATGATAACATTAACAAGTGGATTTTTAATTTAATTATTTTTTTCTGCTTTCGAGTAATTTGGAAGTTTATAGCCCGTGTACCATCAGGTCGGCAAGGATCAGGGATTTTCCCCCCAACCACGGTATGGACCCTTGGTTGCGTCCATAAGCACAATTGATGAAGAACTACATATTTAAAATTAACGATGTTCATTAATGATATAAATATAACATAAGTTCTCCAACATGTTTGTAGTAGTTTTCATGAAACAATTTGCCGTTTAACCTTCATGAAAATCAATATGCCGAGCGAACTCTATGCTCAAAACCTATCTGACAAATTGTTCTCTACTTCTCTTTTAGTGCGGCCATTTTATGAATTTGTGGATCTCCTGGATGAATTAGGAGTGCTGGCAGAAAACGTACTGGGTATATTTATGCTTTTCGATTTCTGAAAATCAGTACAATTCAAAACTAAGACCGAGTGGTTACGGCTTAAGCATCAGTCCCTTCATTATGACCTATGACCTTATTAGTGTATTTTACTTACACTTTCCTGTCATGAATTTCCTTGCACGTGAAGCTGCAACTACAAAGAGAGAATAAAAGGAACTATCAACACACTTCAAATGAATAACGAGAAATATATTATTCAGTCAGTGACATATTAGCAAAGTCGTTTAGTGTGTCGCTGGCTCTATTTGTCAATCAGAGCGGCTTCGTATGTACATTATCAATCGTACTATAGAACCCAATTGCAAATTTGATGTCATGCACCATCCATCTATCTATCAATCCACTGGTGTCTTAATAAATCATAAGAGATAAGGTTTACCATTTGGCATGTCCGACCCATAAATCCAGCAGTACACAAACAGCGATATCCTTTGTCAGTAAAACCGGTTTGACAAGTAGCGTTGTTCTCGCAAGGGTTAATGACACAAGCGCTCTGAGACACAAGAAAGAAAAACAAAACAATAAGCATAATGTAAGTAAAGTGGAAAGACTAAATGGGTGACACAGCGGAACCTTTTGGAAAAATTATACAGTAGACTAATTTCCCATTCCTTTCTATCTCGCGATCACGATCGCTGTCTTATTTTACTGAAAACTAAGTGTTATAATTCATATTTCCCGTTAATAAAGCTTAAAGGAGCTACGTCACGGATGGCGAATCTTGAAAAAAATGGCAATTTTTTTTTCAAGTTCGTCGTTTGCAATCCCGTTAATCTTCTCCATCCTCAACCATCCTTGTTCCTGTTTGGTTTATTATCACCTCTTTGGTGTTTTCTACCTCAGTAAACTGATATTTTGAGGCTTTCTTCAATTTGAAGGTGATTTTGCACTTCGCAAAAATGACTCAAAATATCGTGACATAGCTCCTTTAAGTCACGCTACTGAGGTGTATAACTTGGAACAATATATCCATAATCAACAAAACGTACGTTTAACTAACCCATGACCGCCATCTTGAAAAACAAGGAGACCCTGGACACGAGTTTGCGCGGCATTTACTTATCGGTCTGTCTCGCGGTAAGCCGAAGTATAACGTTTCAGAATTAAACAAGACAAAACAAACGAAAACTATGATAGAAGCAATAAAACAAAATAATTAGCAATTTCTGTCTTAAATTTTCAGTCTCCCCTTTTCAGTTTACCGAGATTATACTTGTTAAAAATAACACTTGCCTCAGCTCCACGATAAACATAATTTGTGTTTTCCTTCAGCTCGTCTTCGTGTCCTTCATGAGTAGAATTATTCAATTCACAAATGTGTTTTCCATTTCCACTTCTTGCTTTTTTTAGATTATAACTGACGCATTCGGCTTCCATATAACACAGCGTCTCACAGAAGTCCCCATCCATGACGTCAATGATGCGAATCACGTGGTTTTCCAGCCGTTTATCGTTGAATGCCTTGGCGGATCTGAACTCCAATCGACGGCATTGGTCTGAGTCAGAGTGCCCTTTGATAATTGAAAATGTAATACTTTTATTTAAACATGGATATTACAACAAATGCAAAATAGCGCACCATGGTGGCAGAAGTGAGAATTATTATTACATATCAATGGATTGTTTCCGCTACGTTAAAACTTTTCGAGCTGCTATAATGTGTTATGAATTACAGCGCGGACACTCGAACCATGAACGCTTTTGCTTTATTTTGGCTTTATTTTGACTTTATTTTGTCTTTATTTTGACTTTATTTGACTTATTTTGTACTTATTTCGTATTTTTTTCAAAACTAGCCAATCACAGCCCTGATTCGAAGCAACGGCCAATACATTTTTTCTACCTTTTTTTTCGCGTTTTTATAATAATTATGATTATAATAATTATGATACAAACGCGGGAAAAAAGTAGTATTGGCCGTTGCTTCGAATCAGGGCTGTGATTGGCTACTTTTGAAAAAAATACAAAATAAGTACAAAATAAGTCAAAATAAAGTCAAAATAAAGCCAAAGCGTTCATGGTTCGAGTGTCCGCGCTGTAAAAAACGCTAACTAACAAGTTTGAGAAAAAAATAGTTAATTGCATTGTTAAATGTATAAATTATGTCTTCCACTCCTCATTCGAAGGAAAAAGAGATGTTAAGATAACTAGCTATAACTTTGATATCAGAGAAAACAATGCGAATAAAATGCAACGGACGCAAACAGAAAACAGGATAAAAGAGCCATAAAAGTGAATCACATTTAGCGAGTAAAACGTGTTACAAGTGTTAAATGACGTTTGGAAGCTCTTCTCAGTGTTTCTTTTGACTAAAAGCATAAGCTAATTTAATTAAAATATATAGAAACAATATCAGCGAGTATTTAATAAAATGCTGCTGATGTTCATGTACTATTTAGTTTAGACTACGAGCAGTCCCTCTTTCCCAGCTTAGTCCGTCGAGCGAGGGCAATAAAAATTCGCGATCGAAAAATGGCCGCGCGAACTAAGCTGGGAAAGAGGTACTGCTCGTAGTCTATATTTAGTTTTCTTCTGCCATCTCCTTAAGGTGGCGCAGGACCCTTGCTCTCATTATGTATGTATTTATTTAAAGAGTATGCACGAACCGTGACGACTGATGCCGACCGTACGCGAAATATTCACGAGAAGGTGTTTTTATAACGTTATCATTATAATCGATTCAAACAAATTTGTTTTCGCTTATTGGTAATTAGAAAGTAATTGTTCTTAGTTTTGCGGCACGTGCAATTCAATGTCCCGAATTATCATAATTAGATTCAAAACATTTGTTGTCATACACTGTGTTGACTCGGTTAGTCCTCGGAAGGGGCAAAACCGGCAATTTTGTGTCCAAGCTTTCGTCGCGGATATAGAATTTCAGGAATTGATACCCAAGGGAGGTAAACTTAGTGTACTGTATTGTGATGTGACAGAAGCGGAATTGCAAAAAAGACTTTCAAAAAGAAGATAGAACGTTTCGAAGTCTAATTTTCAAAATGTTACTCCTTTGGAAGGCAATAACTTTCAACGAGTCTTGAAATTGCAAAAGTTGCTTCTGTCACATCACAAAAGAGGTTATGATGCACCACTGGGTAATACAATCATTAAGTTTAGAACGCTTCCTAAACTGAAAGCTTGGACACAAAAAATGATTTTCCACAATTCTAGTTTAGTAGCTTAAAATATCACCTTAAATTGCGATCTGCCAGAAAAACGACAATCATGATGTAATTCTATCATCCACCAATATCCCCATTAAGTTTCAGCGGAATCGACTTTCAAAATGCAGAGATTTGAAGCTTTAGAAGATAACACCTACTACTGAAATTTGACTTATGAATTTATTCATGATCAAGGGTCCTGCGCGACCTTAAGGTTACTGTAAACCTTCGTGACCACGTTGCAGAAAAGGCCTCGCAAGCGCGCAGTTTTAAAGAAAATAAAAATTGTAGCCGGTACGGCAATTTGAACGCAATTTGACCGGTGTTCATAAACGTGAATTACCCGCACTTCCATTTAGCTGTACAAAAAATCCAGTTATATATACAATAGCCTCCATTTGGCGAGGAAATATGCTCGGATATTTGTCCGCGGACATTATCTGTTTCGAGAAGCGAACAGTTTTCCGAGAGCGAAGCTCGAGGAAAACTGTGAGCTAATAATGTCCAACGACAAATAATGTCCAACGACAAATATACGAGCATTTTTTTAAAGCCAAATGGAGGCTATTGTAGTTATTATCCTTCAAATATTTTTTCACAAGGCCGCTCTGTTTGCCGTGGAAGATCTCGGTCGGCCAAGCTGTTTAAACATCAAAATAATTATGTTGGCGTTCAAAAATATTTCTAGTCTGTTCCAAACAATCAGTTTTATTAATTTAGCAATTTATTTGAGACGAAAACTGAACCTGCGAACGTGAAACGCAAATTTTCAAAACTGGGGAATATCACTTGGGGAATATCACCCGGATATTTCCCAGTTTTGGCTGCGTCACGTGACGTGTTTAGACCAATCGCGCGCGAGAAAAAATGTTGATGGATTATAATGCATGATATTAAGCAGATGTTGACTGCCAAAAGCGTGTCGGGGAATTTTGATATCTGTTTTTTCAAAAAGAAATAAAAGCATTTTAAAGTTCAAGTAATTATTTTCTTCCACTATGAATTACGTTTGGGCCTGTAATTTCAAAACTAGAGGGAAATACGAAATTCCCCGACAAACTTTTGGCAGTCAACATCTGCTTAATATTTAACAATTATTCGCCGAAGTGGAGGTGGATAGTGGTGGATATTTACCGAGCCGCTTCGGCGAGGTAAATATCCACCACTTTTCACCGACACTGAGGAGAATAATTGTTTTAGTATATACCAAACCAGTGAAATAGCTAGCTCCAACATTATAGATTTATTTTACCGCGAAAAAATCGGAAAAAATCCTTTAAAAGTGGAACCCTACGCGCGACCAAGGACAGCGCGGGAAAGTCACATGACAACATCAGGCGATCAACATGTCTCGTATGTTGGACTTTGACGATTTCAAGGGGAAAATTATTATTTTTTTCGTATTTACTGATGGACCAAAAGCGACGAGTTCTATTTTCTCGTATTTTACAAGTTCTGTCAGTTACTATTGCCTGAGAAACTGATGTTGAAGCTGCAAGTGCCGTTATATAAACTGAACAAGATGGTCAAGATGCATGCTGCCTAACCGAAGACGTTTTCGTAATTCCAGTTCACCAATTATTTCTCACACTGATGTGACTGCATCCACCGTCTGATGTTACTGCTTTTAATTTACC